>CM046795.1:35902215-36032215 GCA_025617405.1 Perca schrenkii
GACGAGGCGATTTCGTTTGATTTTGTCTGAGGTAAATAGCTGAATAAAATGTTTGCAAATTAGCCTTTTTTTTTCATTTTCTGAAAAACAATGGTTTAGGTTTTGGACGTACAAGGTTTTTCGCCCGTCCCTGTTACGGTTGACTGATTATCCGTATACTAAAATATAAAATAACCTTGTATAATCAAACACCTTCTTGTTGTTAAAAATTATCCGTGACGTTGCACTCACCGCCAGACCTGCAGCATCCCTCCACAGTGTTGGGGAGTAACGGAATACATGTAACGGCCTTACGTATTCAGAATACAAATTATGAGTAACTGTATTCCGTTACAGTTACAATTTAAATAGTTGGTATTTAGAATACAGTTACATTGTTAAAATCAATGGATTACATGGCGATACTTCTCTGTTTCACGAGTTTATTCACTCTGAATAAATTAAGGGAACTTAATGCATTTTCCAGAAGCCCCGATATGAAATAGAAAAAAATAGTTATTTGCGTGATCAGGCACAATGGAGTCGGAACCGGCACGACAGAGCCAGGGCAGCAATAAGTTTCTATCTTGGAAATTCAAACAGCATTTCACATTAAAGAACGAACAGGGAGAATGAAATATAGCTAACTGTGCCGTGCAGCCTCTGCTTGCCAGCAACCAACCTCCTTTCAGCGTCCAAATTACTCCACTTCCAACCTGAAGAAGCATCTTAAAGTAAGTTATTATTTTAATTAGCCAAGGGTAGTCCTCTGCTGTAGTTTTACTGGTCACCTTGCTATTTTAACATTGAAGTGCGACTTTACATTCTCCTAGATGCTGATTTACTAGCTCCAGAGCCGTATAAAGACTGACTATCCCGTTTGACATGCTAACTAACGTTAGCTAAAATTAGCTTTGTGGTAGCTTAGACCGCGGTTAGATTTTTGTAGTATGCAGTTCGGGACTACCAATACAATAATCTATCTGCTTGTTCAGGTACACATTCAGCTAGTTGGAATAAAAAGAACACACCATATATGCCTGTTTAGTAAGATGGATGTGATGGCCGCATTCCTACACTTTTAAAACGCAATTCAATGTAGAAGTAATCCTGAAGTAATCCAAGTATTCAGAATACGTTACTCAGATTGAGTAACGTGACGGAATACGTTACAAATTACATTTGTGGGCATGTATTCTGTATTCTGTAACGAAATACGTTTTGAAAGTATCCTTCCCAACACTGTCCCTCCAGCATCCCTCCAGCTACTTCTCTCCTTTCATAAGGTTGTTTAGGGCAAAACTAACCTCAGGTGCTGCTCTGACAAAGGCAAGCCAGTGGAAAATGTTTAAGGATTAACACAAGATATAGAAGAGTTTTGTGACTTAACGTTGAAAGAAGTAAATGTACGAATGCATCTCATTCCTTTCTTTACTGAAATACGTCGGACGCAGATTTTTGGGGTGACTGTGACATGGCGATGTGGACAGAGTGTGCGTTTTTGTTTTTGCAGTGTATCCGGTGGATGAGCTGATGAGCGTTAATGGACGCGCTGACAGCACAGGAGTCAGTTTTCAGCGCCGCAGCACTCAGACAGATCGATACACAGCAGCTCAGCTTTCAGCTCAGCCAGGCAGCAGATCTGCCCCTGCCACACACACACACACACACACACACACACGCACACACGCACACACAGGGTCCAAAATTAGCACCATCTGCACAATATGCAAGTGGCTTGTAGATTTGCTTCACTCACCAGCCTAACATTTACTAGCCATTTAGCTGGTGGACAAAAAAAGTAAATTTTTAACCTTGCGCACACACACACACACACACACACACACACACACACACACACACACACACACACACACACACACACACACACACACACACACACACAGACAAATATGCACACACACACAACACACACAGACAAATACGCACACACACACACAGACAAATATGCACACACACACACACACACAAACACAGACAAACACACACAACACAAACACACCCCCCCACACCAAAAACAAACACACACACACACGCAGACAAATACGCACACACACACAAATAGAGACAAACACGTACACACACAACACACACCCACCCACATACACACACGCCCACACACAAACACCCACCCACCCCCCCACCCACACACACACACACACACACACACACACACACACACACACACACACACACACAGAGAAAACTTCTCAATGGCTAGCTGCTGATAGCGACAATTGTTTTCCCTAATCACATTAGCTCTAAAACCTTCGGTATGTGTCCGAGCCCAGACATTCAGGAGGCTCCTTGTGTCAGACGTCACATGACAGCACGGTGTCCTCGGAAAGAACTGAAACCGGCAATAACCTGCGGTGCAACAACTTATCCGTATTTGATGAGTTTTCCTCAGCTCATGGAGAAGTTGAGGAGGATTCACCTTATTTTGACAGCTTGAAAATCAGCAAAATTATACCCAACAGAAACTGTTTCGTCTTTCCCGCACTACAGTTCAATTACAGTGCTCGGCTCTCAGCTGACTGTTCCAGCCCAATGAAATAAACCATGAATGCCTCATCATCCTCATCACCACAAGACATTTACTGACTCATAACTTTGCGCAAAAGTCACCTGAAGCACCTTTAAAAATATTCACATATATTTTCTGAAATAAAGGTATTTAGTTAAAGGACAATTCCGGCGCAAAATGGACCTAGGGGTTAATAACATATGTGTACCGAGTCAACCGTTCTCTGGGACATGTTTTCATGCATCTAATGCTTCTCTAGCTGGAAACAAGCTAGCGCAAACCAGTGATTAGCTGCTAACGCTAGCTGTCGCAGCAGATGGTAAAGCCCTATTTCTACACCACTAACAAGGCTCAAAGTATCGCCACACTTCCACGGTAGCATAATGAGGGTCCCTACATGTAAACCGAAGCATTGAGAACTTTGTGAGTGTACAGACAGTTTATTAAAAAGATATAGTTTAGAAAGACTGTACCGTTCATGTATACATGCGGCCGCCATCTTGAGAAAACATTCATATCTTTTTAATAAACTGCCGGTACACTTATGTTATTAACCCCTAGGTTCATTTTGCGCCGGAATTGTCCTTTAAAAAGGTTTCCTTCCCATTACGAAAGCGGACTAAAACGCAGGATTAAAGGCCGAGTGCCGTGTTATGTTGTGTTTAAATCCAGTGAGAAGTTGCAGCGCGGAGGGGCAGGTTGAGGTTGAGATATGATTATTGTTTTTGCCTGCTGTGCAATACACTTTTTCCCTCCATACATATTTGTGCTGGAAAATCTGCCTCTAAATGTTCTAACAACCACGCCCAAGCATCTGCTCACACTGCCAGTTATTATTGTAACTATGACAACGAAACTGCCCAAACCTTGACAACTTCTGAGAACCAAGGAAAAACATGTTTTTCCTAATCATATTTTTTTGTGATTCCATACGTGTTTAAAGTTAAAAAAACATCTTACAATTTAATTTTTTTTATTTTTATTTATTTAAAGAATGTCCACTGTAGTGTACAACAGGATCATTTGAGTACGAAAACAGATACATTTGGTAGATGTGGAGTCATTATTTACATCAAGATAGTCCCGATGTCCACTATAATTGACATTCATAAAATGGCAAATTTTTCAAAAGATACATAATGTAGTTTCTATCAGAACTCAATATATGATTCCTAACACCTTAATGAACAAGAAAATATATGATTATCATAGTAACAAAACCATAGACAAACAATATTTGATTCATCTCTTATCTTTCCATAAAATGTGCTTGTTCCTATGCTGTCCATTTTGGATTGAAAGATAGAGTCGGTTCCCTGCCTCCCAGTCAATCAAATAACACATCACTGAAAAGCCCAGGATGTCCTCTGTACAGTACAGCAGGAATTAAGAGACTTGCACAAAAGATTCAAACCAGAGGAATGAAACTCAAATGTCAACTACAGTGGACATAAGTCAATGGGCTGGGTCTCAGGAGGTTAACCCAAACCTTGACTTAGATACTAGACTGATAGAGGCTTCAGGTCAGAGAACATTCATCCTATAAGGCAGTGGTTCTCAAACATTTTGCAATAATGCACCTCTTTTGAATAGTTTCTTTAAGCCAAGTACCCCCTGACCAGCGCTAATCATTTTCGGTAGAAAAAAAGAAAAGTGTATATATAAACAGGAACAGTACAGCGCTGTCAGCGATAGATTTACTAAACAACAGCCTTGTAACTGAAAAAAACATTTAACTACTAATGAGAAAAAGAGACAAAAACTTGGAAAAAGATGGTAGAAAGAAGGAAGCAAGGAAGGCATGAATAGGTCAAAATAGTATCAAAAACTTCAAAAAGAGTGACAGAAGAAGAAAAAAGCGAGAAACTAGGAATCTGTAGGACAGAAGAAGGAAGGAAGGCAAAGAAGGAGACATAAATGTCACATTTTTGGTAGAAAAAAAAAATTCTACATAAAGAGGAACAATGTTCTGGACAACAGCCTTGTAACTATTAAACATTTTGTTAAATATCTCACGTACCCCCTGCAGTCCTCCAAAGTACCCCTAGGGGTACATGTACCCCCATTTGAGAAACACTGCTATAGGGCATGGAGATACAATGTTATTATTGTAGTAAATCATTACTGGTTGAAAACAGTGTTCTTAAATTGGCTGTTACGTTGACAAGAGGATGTTTTTAGGAAACTTTTTGTGTCAGTAGTAAACGCCAAAGTCACTTTTTGACGCTATGGGAGTGAGAATATGTTGGTTTATCCAATGTCCCTTGGTTTAGGGTTTCCCGTGCAGAGCTGGAGATGTCAAATACATAAAGCAATGATTCAGAGCCAACGGCTTGAGGGATGAAGACACACACACACACACACACACACACACACACACACGTTTGTGGCACTATCTTTGTGGGGATATGTCATTGACATAATGCATTCCCTAGCCCCTTACCCTCACCTTAACCATCACAACTAAATGCCTAACCTTAAAGGAACACGCCGACTTATTGGGAATTTAGCTTATTCACGGTAACCCCCAGAGTTAGACAAGTCGATACATACCCTTCTCATCTCCGTGTGTGCTGTAACGCTGTCTGACGGCTCCAGCAGCATCAGGCCAGCACAGAACATGCAGGTGAATGGTTCCAGCAATTCCTACTGCTCTGAAGAAGTGACAAAATAACACCAACATGTTCCTATTTACATGTTGTGATTTATAGAGTCACAGCGTGTACAAAAAACAACGTAACATGAGACACAGCCGTATTCTAACTGTAAACAAACTGGGAACTATATTCTCACGCGGGAGAATATAGTACTTGGGCGGAGTGATATACTCGCAGCAAGCCTGTCTGAGAATATAGTTCCCGGTTTGTTTACAGTTAGGAGATGGCTGTGTCTCATGTTACATTGTTTTTTGTACACGCTGTGACTCTACAAATGACAACATGTAAATAGGAACATGTTGGTGTTATTTTGTCACTTTTGTCACAATTTGGAGCAGCAGGCTAGTTGGAACCAGTTACCTCCAGGATCTGTGCTAGGCTAAGCTAATGCTGGAACCGTCAGGCAGCGTTACAGCACGCACGGAGATGAGAAGGGTATGAATGGACTAGTTTTACTCTGGGGGTTACGGTGAATAAGCTAAATTCCCAATAAGTCGGCGTGTTCCTTTAACCCTTACCTTAACCATCACAACTAAATGCCTAACCTTAACCCTCACCCTAACCTTAACCATCACCACTGAATGCCTAACCTTAACCCTTACCCTCACCCTAACCATAACCTAATTCTATCCCTAATCCTAAAACCAAGTCTTAACCCTCAAACAGCTCCTTTAATGTTGTGGGGTCCAGCATTTTGGCCCCACAAAGCTGTCCGGACCCCACAAGTATACTATATTCCTGGTTTTTGGACCCCACAAATGTAGTTAAACACACACACACACACACACACACACACACACACACACACACACACACACACACACACACACACACACACACAGTGTCTGACCTATTTTCAAATGCCACAACAGAAACTGGGAGAGCACAAGAAGTGAGGAGGAAAATAAAAGACCCCTTGGAGATAAAGGGAATTAAAAGAAATGTGCCGTTTTAATCCCATGCTCACTTTGCTGTCAGCTGCAGGATCGGGAGTTCTCTCTGCGTTCTGGTCTCCATATGAATGATACCCGCACATGGTCCATTACCGCCACTCTGGTAATGGTAACCCAACTCTGACAGGCCTTTGATAGCATATGTGGCTTTTTCAGAAGTGAACGCTGAGACCGAGGGCAGAATAACAGATTAACAACCCTAATTTGTCCTGAGGTTTTAATGGCCAAAATCATATGCAATCCGGCCCCTTCTTCTATCAATCTAAAGTGTCTCTGTGGTCGGTTTGAATTCACATTCATAGGCAAGCCATGTGCTTTCAATTTCCTCCTGCAGACTAATAAAGGCCATTTGAGAAAGGGGCATTTTGATTGGTGGGGGAGGCGGGGGGGAGGGGGAGAATAAACCTCCCGAGCTGCGAAAGCGTGGATGTTTGACAGTTACATACGCAGCTCTAGCAGGTTCAGGTTTCCTCCGAGGATTGATTCTCTAAAGTGACGCAAATGTGGAGCGAGGACACACACACACACACACACACTGCATTCAATAATCCAGACCGCTCTATTAAGATGAGAGGACCGACACACGCTACCACTGTCAGAAAAACTCAATGTTAAAACTACGGTGGCAAAGAAAGGTCAACAAACTTTAGTCCCTGCTCCATCAGAAGGTGGAACATTCCCCGACAGTACCCTGACTTGTTATGTCTCCGCTCAAGTTTTGGAAAATCTGTTGTTTCCGTTTGTTATAGTTTGAGAGTCTGAACTGTATATGATCCACTCCCCGCTGTTGGAAATCAGATCAATCGCATTCTGAACTCTGGCCTGAAAATCTCCCGTTTTGTTTCTTTTGTTTCTTGCCAGCTCTCTCCGTTTCTGAATTTTAATGTTTTTTCTCAGCGAACATCATGTCTGTTTTTATTTTTTTTTATTTTTACTGGATTCGTGTCGCCTGGGGAATCTGGGTGCCCCATCTGTGTTTCCGTGACACATATTGTAGCTATGATACAGGTTTAGATATGTCTGAGACATAACATCCTCTTCACAGTCCGACAATCACAACCACAGCCAATCAAAAGCTAGAAGCGTCTCCTGAATTTGCACACAAAATGCTGTCAAAACTTCAAATGCAACAATTTCCACTGCAGCTTTCAGATTAAAAAAGAGGGAGAGACAAAAAATGCTAAAGTTCCAAGAAGTGAGTTTGAGAGAAATCCTGTGCCATCGCATTTAAAAGTATTTATTCCTCGATAGAAGTAACAAAATACATGAGATAAAATGCCAAACATATCAGCTATATACAGAAATATGATGTCCTGAAGCGTTTCAGCCATCTTGAATGATTTTCTTCGACTTGAGCAACCAACCTATATACGTGACGTTGCCCTCATGCTGCCTCACTCCGATTGGCAGTCGCTTTATCGCTTTATTGCTCAGCATTTGCATAAATAGACTTGTTGTCTATTTCGGCCCTGCCTTGCTTGTGGCAACGGCAAGCTCGACGCTTGTCACTGGCAAATGGCCACTCCCGCTGAAAGTGAATGGCAGCCTTTCGCTTTGTCGCTGTCTCTTGTAGCTAATGTGACTGTAGGGTAAAGCGCAATATATGCTTCTGTGTAAAATCGATGCCGTGGCTACGTAGTACGTAGGAATGTGTAGACACCGACCCTACGCCGTAACCACGTGGCTTGGTAGCGTTGCATTTCCCCCGACTCATCTCCCCCGACTCATCTCCTGGTTCTCCTTCTCCGTAAACAACATGAAATCAAGGAGAGGGCTACAGATTTCCCACCGTGGTCAGAAAACACAGGGGAGACACTTTGTTTCTATGACTATATAGATGACTATGACTCTAGAGTCGCTACTCGCTCCTAAACTAATCCTTCTCCCTCGCTCTACGAGACACACACACACACACACACACACACACACACACACACACACACACACACACACACACACACCACAATCTTGTCTTAACTAGTGGTTTTGGTGTCTAAACTTAAAGGTGCACTATGAGTTCCTGCGTGGTTTCAGCGCAATTTCATTTTTGTCTCAAATAGTAGTTATCTCTCCTTGACCTGCTAGCTGCCTGCCCCCTGAACGCACTGTGAAAAAGCCCGGTCTCGGGAGACAACACAGGGATCGTAAACGTCAAACAGACACTATAGGGGCACAGGCTGTGCACCAAAATACAACAAACCACTCCAGCTAATCAACGACAAGATGGTTGGGGTTAGTGACAGTTAGTCAGCTAGTCATGACAGTTACGGAAACATGGGGGGAGGAGCGAGCTTGCTCTGTTTTGTTTGGTATTTACTGTACTTGGAACGTCAACAGAAGTGAGGTCATGCAGGAACTCATAGTGCACCTTTAACTGCTGTCGGCGCATGATGCTCACCTTTGTGTCGGCTAAACTTAACTGTAAAGACTACTTAACTTAACTTTCACGTGACTGGTCGGCGGCCGTAATTTTGTAAGATACCCTACGAATTGTTGTGCATACGTTTTTGTACTTTATCATACAAACCCTCTTCGCCTTTCTCTGTCGACATAAATCGTGTTTCTGTTATTTCACTTTTTCTTTTCACCTTAAAAGTTGCAAAGAAGGTCGCCATGTTCATATTATCAACATTGACAATAAAAAAAATTATAAAACACCTAAATAAATGAAATGTCTGGGTTTCAATATTAATAATACATTTTATTTAAAGGTGCCTTTCTCGGCACTCAAGGACACCGTAAAGGGATACATGGATGATTCCATCCAGGATTTAGGGGTTATTAGTGCGCTGTGGGGCTGGGTGAGTGTAAGACTTGTAGTATAGTCACAGTGCTTGAAATGTGCCAACTTGTGAGTTTTGTGAGCTGTTTTCAGTTGCTCAGCGCAAGAATCTCTCCTCACTGGGTATGTGAGTGCTGTTAGTGCAGACTTTCAAAGGAATCTGTAACCATGCAACAAGAAAAGAACTGACATCAAACATCAAACAAAGCTCAGGCATGATTTCCATAATGAATGAGGTTACAAAAGCTGGCTTCAAGCCTGAAATGAAAGGACATCTAGGCTGTATCAAAAGGGGGGAAACACACATTAGACCACATGTCAAACTCAAGTCAAGACTCAAGCCAAATCTGGCCCCTTGCAAATTTTGAGCCGGCCCGCATGTCAATTTAGGTTCACCATCGATTTTGGCCCATCTAAAGTAGTTGCACGTCAAACCAAAAAGACGGGAAACGGTTTTCAAACTGCAATTATGCGACATTCAAAGCAAAAGTTTGGCATATTTGCCAACTCTGAGACTCAGACTTTTCATGTTCAGACTGTGAAACATGTTGCTGTGAGTCGGCTGTTTGGTAGCCTACTTTTAAGAATGTAATCAGAATACTTTGTTTTACTTGATTTGCTAAATTCTATAATGGCTAAGGAACCTTTTTGTTGCTGGGAGGACTTTTTTGGGGCTTCTTTGTGGACCAAATTACATGTGAGCAGGCTATATAAGACTTATAATACCTATATAATACCTTATACTACCTACATAATACCTTATACTACCTATATAATACAGTCCAAAAATGTTTCACTCTTTTCAATGAAATAAAAGCATGCATGTCTGGCCCTTGATGTGATTCTCATTTTCCAGTATGGCGCTTAGTGAAATTGAGTTTGACACCCCTGCATTAGAGCATCAACAAACGCTGCAGCATTCTTTAGAAAACATGAGCAATGATAATTTAAAGAATGATTTGCAGTAAATGGTGTGAAACATGTAAAAACATGTGGCTGCTTGCAGCTGCAATTCAGCATACAACATCAGCAATCTGAGTCCATTTCCCCTCATGCCTGCGTACAAAGCCGGTGTTTAGGTTGCCTCCCAGTCTGCTGTCTGCGCTGTGCGTCTGCATGTATAGCATGACTCATCCCTTCATCCCTCAGTGGGAGTCAAGAGGAAAACTTCAAAAGGAAAGGCGCCCGTGCACTGAAACGTAGCCTTGAACCAACCAGCCAAGAGTTCGGCTTTCTGCCTCCGCTCGTACTGCCGCAGGAGAAATAGCTCTTCTTTATGAAATACAAAGCTTTAGCCTTCAAGCTTTTATACCAGTTCAAGATGCAATTTACCCACATGAAGCGGTCGTATAGAGAGGCAAAGTCCCTCCCCTTACAATGGACAACCATGGGACCTAAATTACATAATGTAAAATATGTCAGAGAGACAAATAATCATCTGATCCAACACTAGATACTGAGGAAGGCTCAAGCCGATGCACGTTGGTGTATTTTTAATGTGTTGCCCTTTTAATTACAGGCCTTTTATCACTTTTTGTAACCAACCTTGAGTGCCTGGACATGTTTTTTCATGTTTTTTTTATGACTTTTATAGTCATAATTCTTCCTCCTTTCAATCTGATCCTGTTTGAATTGAGCCATGAACACATGATGTCCTTCAATTTAAAAAAATAACTTTGCAAGTAGAAAGTCTCTTGGGCACAATCTACATCCTAAATTAAGAATTTGAAAGAGTTATAAGACAGATCTCGTCGGACCCTACATTAAAGGGTAACTACCTGGACCCTATTTTCCTATGTTTTATTGTCTTAGGGGCTAGAAACAGCTCTTAAGTTGCTAGCGCTAAACCCACCAGACTCCATTTAAAAAAGCACTACTTTTAGCGTGTATTGAGACAACATATTTTCACATGTAAATTGGTAAAATATGTGTTGATTTCAACCAAAACTAGAGTTGTGATGGTTGGAAAAGTGGAAAGACGACTCAAAACAGCTTTCCATAGTTTTATTTTGTTTCTGTCGACTTTGAATGACAGATGACTTTGAAGTGTATTTTACGATGCCAAAATTACTGTTCATTTACATGGAGTCTGGTGGGTTAAGCAAACGCAATTTTGCGGATGTTTTTATGTTTAAAAAAAGGATCTTACTCTTTAACACAAAAGGTCGATCTCCTTAGAAATCCTTTTTAGAATAATAATCTCAGTCTCTCAGTGGCAACACAAGCACTTCTGTGAAGGTAAATACAAGGTGGATAATTGCCCTATTAACACATACATTGTAGCTTGTTTCGCTGCTGCCGACTACAGCACTTAATACTAAACCAATGTCAGAGATTTTTGTTCCCATCAGTCATTCAGACACAAAAACATAGGAAAATAGGGTTCAGGTTGAAAAAAACGGTAGTTACCCTTTAAGTCAGTGCTAAAAGCTAACTGGAGATTTGAAAATATGTCTAAGTTTTCAACCGAGCTGCAGCAGCGTAACTGTAGTTTTAAAAATACATTAAAAATGATTCCCCACACTGGGGGAAACCCTGAAGTACATGACTGTGAAAATACATAATGAGACAAAGTCGAGTAAATGAATGGCTCAATTGAAACGGAATCACTACTGTACATATTTTTTTACGAAATAAGGTCCCACGGTGGTCCACCGGAAAGAGGAGGGACTTCACCGCTCTCTATAATGAAACATTACACAAACTTAAAGACAGCACAGTTGCATATGTCACACGGCACTGGCTGATTTGAATCAACAGCAGGTTTCCACATGTGGGAGTAAATCATTCCTCCTCTGCAGCTCTGCCATCTTTACTGTAGTTTCAAAATGATTTCTGTTATGTCTCAATGCTGCAGAGGGAAACTTGCTTTCAGCTTTATATACACAGTTTAGAACATCCATCCTCGGGCACAATCTACATCCTAATTTATGCGTCTGACCTACTTTTGTCTGACGGGTCCAAACGTGATTCAAAGGTCATATTTTTCTACAGTGTGTCTTCAAGGCAAGGTCTTAATTATCTCCCATATTTACACCATAGCACTTCATCACAAAAGAACACTGAGCTTAAACACACTAGTTTCCAAACGGTTTGGAAACTCCAAAAAAATGCAATTGTGTCTTCTTCTGCACGTATTTGACTGAGGAGTCTTGGTGAGTATACACCAGAGGCAGAAGAAGAACTCAGATCTATTGTTTAAGTAAAAGTATAAATACCACAGTGTACAAAACACTCAATTTAAAGTCCTGCGTTCAAAATTCCACTTGAGTAAAAGTGGATTGTCGCTTAACCCTTGCATTGTCTCCCTGTCTACCAAACCATCTTTTGACACAACGTTTTTCCTGACGTTTGTCACTTTTGTTGATTTTGTCGAATCATATCCCACGTTGTTTGACACTTTTTCTGATGTTTTTCTTGATTTCTTTTCAGCGTTTTTTTCTTTTTTACTTTTTTGTTGTCATTTCCACGTGTTTATGAAGGTTTTTACCGACAATTCTTGTCAGTTTTTTCAACTTTCTTTTGACATTTCCCCCACCAAATGCTATATAATTGAATAAAACACCCAAATTAAATGAAAGTAGTGAACCGGTCATTTATTTTACTTGTGAAGAGCGTTGAAGGGAACCATCCACGTTATTTTCTTTGACAATTAGGTTGAAAGAAACCCAAATTTCTGATATAGAATCTTTTGGAAAATGGGTCAAATTTGACCCGAAGACAACAGGAGGGTAAAGTAGTCCTGATTATTATTATTATTATTATTATTATTATTTTGTCTTGCACTACTGTACTATACATATTGTATAATCTCTGTACATATTGAATAAGCCCTCAAATACTCACAATTTGCACCACTGTACATACTGTATAGTTATTTATTCTGTATTCCCATAGTCATACTCACAGCCAGTTTATAGCCTGTACACCTGTAGTAAAAGACACTCATAGAGACACATATCTATATATATTTGTATCTCATTTACCTTAATTTGACACGCGGGACATGAACCCAGGTCTCCTGGGTGAAAGTCCTGTGTTGTTTGACCCATCCACTCCCCCAACCTACCTCCCTATGCGGAATTTCGGGCTTTCAAACTACTCTCTACCGTTGTCTGTCTTAATACTACGTCATCTTCAAGCGCCACGTATAGCTACTGCCTTGCCCGGTGCGTTCTACACACACGCTGAAGGGGATTTCTGCGTCGTATCTGACGCTGACTGCCACTGCCCAAGCGCCCATATTTTACGAGGTCGGAGTGAGAACGGGTTGAGTGGGAAGACAACACAAGGGTTGAAATTGTGCGTAACTAAAGTTCTTGAGTAAATGTATTTAGTTACTTTCCACCACTGGCATGCCTTGTTGGCCCAGATTAAAGTGAATACAATTTAAAACCGGCCCAACTTTGGATCCTGGATCAGGTTTTGGTCAGTAAGAACCGATTAAACGTGTAGTTGTAACGAAATGTGTTAATATTTCGTGCCAAAGTTTGCACAGAAAGAGTTGAAGTGAAGTAAAATGAGGTGCGATGCAAAGCCTTTATAAATGTTTCCTCTTGATTCTATAAATTACCACCTGTTTAAAAAGTCAAAATGGCTTTTAGGTAAAGAAAAAACAACACAGTCTGTTTTTTTTTTATGCTGCAGCTTTCTGTGTCTCAGAATCGATCAGACAGTTTGTTCCACAGGAACGAGCGGATTTGATCTCATCCTGCTGGAGTTTCGGATTTCATGTCATTTGACCTTTTCCCCAATACAACCCAAAGTCTCCACATCAATCTAGCATTACTACAAGCAACCCCTTCCCCTCCTCCGAGAGCTCTGTCCTTCACGAAAAAGGGAACCGGGTAATTGAAGCAAGCACCTCCAGAGTTATATCAGACCCATAATGCACCTGGCAAAACTCCCAGAATCCATTACTCTGGAACAGAACCAGAGCCAAACTACGCCTCTCATCTTCTCAGTTCAGAACCAAGAAGACATTATTTAGCGGTGTGGCTTTTCACACACAATGCTTGATTCCAACTTCTGAAAATATATATATCTGCAAATGTTTCATTTATGGATTCATACATCACCTTTTGATGTTTGATTCTGTCTTTGTGTGAAACGATTTGGAGACTGTCCTCCCCTGGAAAACGCTTCTATAAGTTATTTGTACAAGCAGCAATTACGACCTTTATTCACGTTTATAGTGACAGCGCCCTCTAGTGGCCGTAGTAGTTATGACAGAAGCAAAGCAGGAAGTAAGATGACAAAGTAGTATAAGAGTGCCAAGTTCGGACGGATGTCCCTCATTTTGGCCAGATGTCCGTAACCTTCCTCTTTCTTTGTGTTGGCGATCGAACCTCCGGTGGATTTGTGAGGACTATGGTTAACTGCTCCTCAGATCTCTGCAGGGTAAATCCAGACAGCTAACTAGACTATCTGTCCAATCTGAGTTTTCTGTAGCACGACTAAAACTACTTTTGAACGTACACATGTTCCACCAAAACAAGTTCCTTCCTCAGACTATTTAGCAGAGGTGCCGTGGCTCCGTCTGGTGCTTAGCGCCGCCCAAGACGATTGTGATTGGTTTAAAGAAATGCCAAAAAACCAGAGCGCGTTTCTCTCCCATCCCAGAATGCTGTGTGGACTCGCCAGACCCTCCTCAGCAGCGCTCTGAAGGAAGGTCTGGCTATGTGAGACTACATTCAGCGTCACATGCGTAATCTTCAGAACTTGTAGCAACTTCAGTAACTTCAGATTTTTAACCAAACCACAATCTTTTTCTTAACATACAGTAACCAAGTAGTTTCTGTGCCTAAACATAACCAAACTGCAACCATTTCGCAACATTAATGATGCGTTCAAAACCGACCGTTACGTTAAAAAAATGCATTCAACGTTCTCTGGTTTAGATATGAGGTCCTATTTCCTCCGATGCTAGGGGCGCTATTTAATGAAACGGTCCTGTGGGTCATATTAGAGGGGAGGAACAAACAACACATATCGCCGTATGGTTTGGAGAACTTGTTGGGTATTAGCTATGATCAAGGATACTCGCTGCAAGCCATACACCCTAGCCTGGTCCTACCAGACTCTGGTCCATTTCATTTATACAGAGAGTCTGGTCTCTCTCCATTGACAAGTGTCAACTTCCATGAAGGCGGGTACTCTGTTGAAGTTTAAAGGTATTGGATCTGCCCAGAGCCACTCTGGTTGCCTGGCTCCACCCTCCTATGTACTGTCTGGTCGGCCCAGGCTAACAAGAGGGGAGACGACAACAACTATCGGCTTAGCATCGCTAGCATTTGCCTCAGCCAACTCCTTCACCACTAGCGGAGTGAGCTGGAAAATCAAACTTTTCCCAAACCCCGTGGGGAGAAGGACCACGACATCATGGCCACCAACACAACTCAGCAGAGATTGGTCTTGCTCGGGCTTTAACTTCTGGATATTCAGCAGCGTTGCCACAACAGACCGCATCTTCTTCTCAGCCACTTCCTCCGTTTGCTGATTGAACCGCCAAAGATTTGGTTGGAGAAAAACCCAAGGAAATACCGCAAACCCAGACAGTGTACTGAAGGGAAATGAAAATTGAGCGGAAGTACGTAGGAGGGCAAAGCCAGCAGGCTACGTACACCCAGCAATATGGAAACTTTTAAAATAGCCGTTTATCTGTCAAAATGAAAATTATGTTCAGTTTGTGTCCACACTTAGACAAATAAACTGCAGAGATATGCTTAAATCTGCTCTTTTTTTCTGGTCTTTTAGAGTTGAAGGCTATTAGAAAAAACACGTAATGGTCCAATCATTGCCATAATGTAGAGCGGCCAGATGACCAGAGGGGTGAATCTGTCCAATAACACAACACAGATGTACTCATTGAGATCTCTTTCAGTCTCTGTCCACAACTGTAACGTGATCGTGGGTCATAAATGCCATCCAGTAACTAACGGAAGCACTAAAAAATCACAATCTTTTAGTGCAGTTGAAAACCAGAATCAGAAAAATATGTTGGAAAAGTGCAACTTAAGGGTTTCAAGGCTTTGAATATAGACCTGTAAATGTGCACTGTGCAGCTGTATTACTGCATGTGGGAAATATGGATATCAGATAGGGATTCAGTGTTAGCAGATACTTGATATGTAATGATCTGTATCAGGGCCAGGGACAAATGAAGAAAAGACCTGGAGTTGCAACATCCTTATTATCCATGTCAGTGCGTACATAATGGGAGAAACAGTATTACAGTATGTATAAGAGACAGAAGAACTGTGGAGAGTTTCAGTTGTGAGGAGGCCATCCAGGATTTAGGGGTTATTAGTGCGCTGTGGGGCTGGCAGTGTACTGGCCCTGACACATCAACCCCAATAATCGGCGAGGTCAGTGACTGGAGTCTGTTCGGTGTGTTCCGCACATCTACTAAGCCTCTCAAAATCTGACGAAAATCTTTTAAACTGACCTGTGTTGATCTGAAATAAAGACAACTGTATGGCCTATGTTTTCAGAAACACGTTTCGGTGAACTATCTCCGTAAGATACAAGATCGTATTCTGAACGCCCTGCCATTATGCCCAGTTGTAAAATCCGGGGGCAGCCAGACCCCACGTGACACGTTTGTCCAATCAGCTGCCAGCTGACCAACTCTGGGAGCCGACTGATCAGTCCGACTGGCTTTTCTGCCGATGGCCGCCCGTAGGGTTGGTGTGTCAGGGGCTTAAGACTTTCCTTTGTAAGATAGTCACAGTGCTTGAAATGTGCCAAATTGTGAGTTTGTGAGCTATTTTCAGTCGCTCAGTGCAAGAATCTCTCCTCACTGGGTATGTGTGTGCTGTTAGTGCAGACTTTCAAAGGAATCTGTAACCACGCAACAAGAAAGGCATGATTTCCATAATGAATGAGGTTACAAAAGCTGGTTTCAAGCCTGAAATAAAAGGACATCTAGGCTGTATCAAAAGGTGGGAAACACACATTAGAGCATCTACAAACGCTGCAGCATTCTTTAGAAAACTGAGCAGTGATAATTTAAAGAATGATTTGTGGTAAATGGTGTGAAACATGTACAAACACTCGACTGCTTGCAGCTGCAATTCAACTAATCAGCATGTAGAAGAGACAGAAGAACTGTGGAGAGAAGGGAAGCATTTGACTCAAGCAGAGTTCCAGTTGCCACATCATCTTCCCAAACACACCTACGTAGAGATTACCACGGAGCAGAGACAAGCCTGGGCAGCGCCACGCTAACGCTACTGGAGCCTCATCGCCACAAGCTTTTTCCCAGCAACACTTTCAGTTTATGTTGCTGGAGGAATTGAGCCAGCATCAAACTCTTAAACTTCATCAGAAAGCATGCAGCGTGTGAGAACACGGGTTGTGTCAGAGCACATGTTCCTACCTGTTCAAACTCTCTGAGGCTGTGCATCTGTACCAGTGGGCCTTTATTCGTCTCATCACACGAGAAATCTGCACAGATAGAAAAAGAAAGATGTAAATACAAAACTAGCATATCCTTTAAAGGACAATTCTGGCACAAAATGAACCTAGGGGATAATAACATATGTGTACCGAGTCAACCGTTCTCTGGGACAGGTTTTCATGCTAATCGAATGTGTCTGTAGCTTTAAACAAGCTAGCGCAAACGGGTGGTTAGCTGCTAACGCTACCTTTCGAGGCAGATGGTAAATCGCTAGTTTATACCACTAACTAGCACCACACTTCAACGGTAGCATAATGAGGGTACCCACATCTAAACTGAAGCCTTGAGAACTTTTTAAGTGTACAGACAGTTTATTAAAAAAGATAGTTTATAAAGACAGTACCGTTCAGAATCAGAATCAGAATCAGAAAAGCTTTATTGCCAAGTATGTTTACACACACGAGGGATGTGTCTTGGTATCGTAAGTGCAAATCGCATTAAAATCATTAAAGCAACATACACAAACACACCGAGTCGCCATATGCGGCGCCATCACAACTCTCTCCTAACCCTCGCAACAGATACAGCATGACATTGGGAGAGGAGAGGGAATAAAAAAGCCGTTCTCAGACTATCCTCATAAAATAAGAACAGTGTGGGAACAGGAAAAAACACCTTCATGTTTACATGCGGGCGCCATCTTGGGAAAACATGAGCAGTCGAATCACGAACGCTGTGTTTGAGCTATGTTACTGGTTACTGGTTGTGGTGTTGGTCGTTCCACTAGTCATGACTGTTTACCCTAACCCCTAACCCTAACCCTAACCTAACTCTTGATAAACAATGCTAGACTGCCTTTGCGGATGAAGGCTGTGTGATTCGGTTGAAAGCTCTAGACCTTAAGTCAACCTTGAGAGATTGTTTTGCCAACAGTTTTTTTCTTTTTTCAGCCGTGTTTTCAGAAAAGCACACACAGAACAGGTCTGCCTAGAACAGAGATCTTCAACAGGGGGTCCATTAACGCCTGAGGGCTCCTTGGAGTTACTGCAAAATTATTGTTTGATATGTATGTCTTCAAATATACATTAACATGAAATCAACATATTATTAGCAAAGATGAATTGGCCTATTTGTACAAAAACAAAACCTTTAATTAACATTGATGACACCCTTTCTAACTAAGGTAGCCATTAGTGTAGCCCTGCACAGATACAGTTAAGCTTTATGATTTACTGTGCCTTCCACATGTATGTTTAACATTAAAACTTGATATATGAATACCATTATGCATAGATCCATTTTCATCCATCTGGCCAGTTTAATATGCTACTCAATTGTTATACTGTAGTAGGGGGTCCCTGCTCTGTCTCTTTGTCAGCTAAGGGGTCGTTGGCCTAAAAAAACTTTAAAGACCCCTGGTCAGAAGGCTGTATTAAATGCTCATAAATGCATTTCATATGTCAAATGCACCATAAATCCTGACTGTACATACATTTGAAATAGTTCAAGTGTGGCTGAGGATCATCAGTCAAACGGAGCAGAGCTGAAATGTAAACACAGCAGCTTCTCCGAAACGTCCTGATCAACCCTCGCCTCATTAAAACCCTATTAAACCTGGATATATGGGCTGTGTACACACACACACACACACACACACACACACACACACAGTCCAGCTGAAACACTTCCAGAGGTCTTAAGACGTCTCAAAGCCAAACTTAGCGTCTCTAAAAGGCCAGGAGCGTTCCCAGAAAACTCCACACAGGAGGGATTTGTGAAATAGTTGGTGTTTTATTCCTTTAAAAGCGGGGCCAATGGGGTGGGGTGCCAGATCCCGGGGGGTGTTTAATCAAGACGGCTTTGGCAGAGCACAGATTTCTGACGGTTCCTTAAAAATTGTGGGCACATTAAATATTATTAAAAAGCTGGAAGGTATTCTTGATGGAGGCCTGGAGCGGGCAATGGTACAAAATATTACACAACACTGATATGAATGACGCACTGGTACAACCACGCAAACACACACACATAAATATGTTGTGTTAGTGTAATTGTGAGGACCCTTATTGACATAATGTGCTCCTTTTGTCCTAGTCTGGATCAACGGAAGTACATTTCCAGGATCCTTTGTCCCCACTGCTATAAGACCATTTAACACCTCTTGAAGAAAAATGTGTTTTTTACAATTATCTTACAGCTATTTATTCTTCCACATGGTTTTATTGAGGTTTTAGTGGAAATGTGGTTGCTTCTTCGAGCTGCTGGACATCTGAATTCCCCTATGGGGGTGAATAAAGGTTTCTATCCATCTATATATCTAAAGCCTGACATCCGGGGCCTCACTCTCTATGTGTTGACTTCGGGAAACAACAACAAACTTCGAGCTAGCGAGCAACACGCTGAAAATGGCAAGTTTTGAAGAAAATTTGGATTGTGCAACCAGACAGGCCTGCTTGGTTCTTTCGGGGAATGATTGTAACGATTTACAAAGAATATGTTCACTGCATTTACTGGCCAGCTCTATCTGGGCATATGTCCACACCCAATATTTAGAAGAAGTAGATTTATCCCCACACACAAAATATGAAAGACTAAAATAGACGTTCTTTCAACGATAAAGTGAACAATAAAGGAGAATACTTAATAATAATAATTTCCTTTATGAAAAAAAGACATTTCCAGCATGAATTGATGCAGAAAAAAAAATACAAATTTACCACAATGCCGTAAACTAAGTGTTTGATGGTCAAAATGCTATATGGGAGGACCCCCAGATCGCCCAGTTTCAATGTGACCCCTCCCAATGTTGAAACAAAACCTATGCGCTGGGTTGTTTGCATTTCTTTAAACCAATCACAACTTGGGCGGCGCTGAGCTCCAGACGCAGCGACGGTGGCTCTGCTAAATAGTCTCAGGAAGGAACGTGTTTTGGTGGAACATTCGCACCCTGCTAAAGAAAACGCCACAAACAATATTAAATGAAGTTAACTGTTGACACAATACAGTAACGTGAGCTATTTAAATTAGCTGCACGTATCTCTGTGTGTACTTCGTCCACAGCAATCAATCCCACCAATCAGTCCCAAAACGTCCCAGTTAAAGAGGAAATGACCTAAACATATTCTTTATAAATCTTTACAATCATTCCCTGAAAGAACCGAGCAGGACTGCCTTGTTACACCATCCAAATTTTCTTCAAAAGTTGCCATTTTTGGGGAAATGCACTTCTGTCGGCACCGGATGTTCTGGCGATTATCCTGTAATTTAACTGTCATTGATCCAGACTACTATGTGCAAAAACACCAAAACAACTTTGTAACTACTGCAATAATAACCACTTTATCATTTCATGGTTCATTCTTAAACCTGCATAATAAATGAGTACTCACAGAGTACTTTTTTTGTACTAATTTTATACAAATTTCACAGTTCTTTTGGGGACACATGAAGTACGAGAACACACACACCTATTAAAGGGGGGCGCTGGTTGTTAGAGACACACTCATTCATAATCATAGTGAATACACAGTGTCGCGCCTACAAACAGCTAATTAGTCAACACTGCAGCCTGTATAGGGCAGAGGGTAATAAAACTGTAATGAGCTGTTTATACTGTTTCTTTTCCCCTGGAAAAAATCTACAAGTAAAATCTTCTAGGTACAAATGAGACAAAGAACACATTGGTTAGATTAATGAGATTAAAATGAAGCATCGAGCAGAGTTGGGCTGCAACTAAAGATTATTCCTATAGTCGATTAAACTGGGGATTATTTACTGGATGAATGGATTAGTTGTTTAGTCTATAAAAAGTCATAAAATGTAAAAAAAAAAAAAAAAAGCCCAAGATGACGTCCTTAAATGTCTTGCTTTGTCCACAACTCAAAGATATTCGGTTTACTGTCCCAGAGGAGAGAAGACACTAGAACATGTTCACAGTTAACAGATGTTTTTTGGTCATGGTCAATAAACCTAATTTATATGACATTATACCTAATTTTTAAGTTAAAGCGTAACTCTTGCCAAAATGCAACCTAGGATCTTTTTGTGAATGTACTCGAGTCCAACCTTTGTTTAAAAGCATAATTAGGACGGAAGCGTCACTTTTAAGATTGACTGTATTCTCGTTTTGGGTCAAATGGCCTTTTGAATGCGAGAGCTAGGGGCACTGCTATGATAGCATCAAAATAGCTATTTTTAAAACACTACGAACATTGAAAACACTAAAACCTTGCTCGAAGTATCCCCAGGGGCTCTACACATGAACTTGAGCATTGAGAACATTGTTTGTGTTCACAGATTTTACTAAAAAGAAAGGTTTTGAACGACTCACTTTAGCTGTTGGTTTTTCCGGTCGCTGCCATCTCACCAGTCAAAAAGACTTTGTGAACACAAACAATGTTCTCAATGCTGGGTTCATGTGTAAAGGCCTTAGAGATACTTGGAGCAACATTTCATGTTGTATCGAGCCTTCTTAGTGAGTTTGATGCGATCATAGCAGTACCCATAGCACTCCCATTCAAAAGACCATTTGACCGAAAATACGGTAAATCTTAAAAGTGGCGCTTCTGTCCTAATTATGCTTTTAACCTTAGTGTTTTCTTCGGGTCAAATTTGACCTGTTTTCTAAATTTCTATTTTAGAAATATGGATTTCTTTTTAACTACCTAATTTGATTTACCCAAAAACAACACAGATGGACTATTCCTTACAACGCCGTTCGCAAGTACAACAAGAGATCGGATCTCAAATTTCATTGAATTTTGGGTGTTTTGTTCAATTGTTTAGCACTTGAAAAAGAAATTGAAATGTTTTCAAAACAGTATCCTCTATGAACTTTCATATAAATTAGGTTTATTGACCATGAATTCCAAAAATAAGTGTAAAAATAATAATACGTTGGTGTTGTTTATACATGGCAGTCTAGTGAAAAGAAGCGTTCAACAGCAAAAAAAAAAAAAAGCGCCAAATACATTGAAAAAAGTGCCAAAAGTGTTGAAAAACGTGTTGATTTCGTGGGAGGACCTGCGTGCATGGTCGAATGGAAGACAACACAAGGGTTAAACGAAAGTTTGACTTGGTTACATACACAAAAAGACCCTAGGTTGCATCTTGGCGAGAGTTACGCTTTGAAACAGAACAGAAGTTATGAATTATTTTGACTAATAGTTAAGATCAGAAGATGTTGCGTGAATCACAGACTGGTCCATCTCAAAGTTTAGTCAGGATGCTGTTTTGAAACCATTTGTTTGCTACACTGTAAATGGCTATAAAACGGAATAAAATGCCCAAAATGTAATGGAAGTAATTCATTTTACCTGCGGAGAATGCTGTATAGGTTCCATAAAACGTACATCAATGCATCCATGTTATTTTGTGGACCATTTGGATGAAAAAACAAAAAAAAATTCTGTTATAAAAAAAACATTCAGAATATTTACTCACCCATCATAGGTCCGACGCTCTTCGGCCTGGCTCGTTTCTCTGCACCACAGTGCCTGAAACAAGACACAGCTATCAGCACTTCCTTCAGACTCAACACTGTCCCATGTGTCTCCCCCCTACCCCCCAGCAGCCACACACACACACACACACACACACACACACACACACACACACACACACACACACACACACACACACACACACACACACACACACAGCACTCAAACCCGTTTCCCACGTTTATGGTAATGAACTATCCTCCCACCGACAGCCTACAGGTATAACCTGCCTGCTGGAGTCCCATCTGCTTCACATGTCACTCTGAAAAAGTCTGGGTTGAATTCTGAAAAAAGCACAGAGGGTCAGAAATAGTCCCTGGATGAGCAGAGCTTCCCACTGACATGTCAGAGTCCCGTCTGCACACTCACACACTGGTGGTGGTGGTGGTGGTGGTGGAGTGGAAACTGAGTCAGCAGCGCATGCTTTAAGTCACACAGACATCACTCACCAGCTGAGAAAAACAGTAAACAAAGACACGGGGTGGAAGAATCCAGGACACCCTTCCACCAACTGGCCCAGACCTTATTAACAAGTGAAGAAAGTGTGAGTAAATGATTTATTAATTTAGATCAGTTGTTCACATGACAAGACCGATTTGTAATGCTGCAGTACGGAGTTCATTTGAGATGATGCTCCGACGTCCCGTTCCCTGTGAAGGCAGCACCGAGCTGACAGAAACACTAAAGAGAAGAAGATCCACCGTTTCGTCCGGTTGCAGGGGCGTAAACTGGCAGGTTAAATGTTGCAGACCACTGATTTTTGCAAGTAGTTTAAATTGTAAACCCCTATTGTGGTGATGTAAACTCGCCTTAAAATAAAACGCCCTCCAAGGGCACCTCAACGCCCTCCTTTTGAAAATATTGTTTCCAGCACCCCCCATCATCCTCTGAACACCCCTTGGGGGAAACACTGATTTAGATGTACATACATTCATGCATGCATTTAAACATATACTAATCTAGACATGCTATAATGATTAGTGAGTGTGTTTGTAGAACAAAATACTTCATTGGTTAGCAACATGAAGGTTTGTGGTCTTTCTTCACCTTTAAAAGATTTTTTTGTTCTTTAAAAAGACTGTTTGGCTTCAGAGATTCATGGTCTCCATGTGGCTTTAAAGTTGGTCGATAAGGAGGATGTTTTTAGGATCAGAGCAGCGTGGGCTGGGGTTTCTCCCCATTAGCACGTCCTCAGGGCCTTTTAATGAATAATCAATGAGCCAGATTAAGTCAAAGCAGCAGATCCTGCCGCGCTGTAAAGAGTTTTTAACTAAAAGTGAAGATCAGAAAGACGAAGAAGCTTCACGTCGGGGTGAGAATGTAATTAGGCTCCGCTCGTCGTCTCTGAATAACAGGAGAGTGGATTTAACAACATGTCGACCACCTAGGTGTGTGTGTGTGTGTGTGTGTGTGTGTAGTCGTTGCAACAAGACCTCCATGCTGGCCTGAACACTTGGCCTGGCGACAGCTGGGGGAGAATGTGAGTGAATGCGTGACAATAGAAGCTGAGTAGACAACAGTGAAGCCACCAACAGCTGCTGTGGGACAGCACAGCAACAGATCTCTGATCAGCTGGCTCAAGTCGTTGCGCGAGATAAACATTTGTGTTCTTATGTGTGGCTACTCGTCATCAGACCTCTGCAAATCTGCTCCGTTAACTGAGGTTGAGGCTAAAAGGAAAACAGCTCCGGCGATGACAGTTAAATTTAGACACCAAAACGAGTAGTTAAGTATAGGAAAAAGATCGCGGGTTGGATTAAAACACTCCTGAGCAACGAACATATTGTATGTTTCCTGGGTAAAAGTAATAAAGTTATAGATAGAAGATTACATCAGAGAAATTCCGATCCCAAGCATCAATTACTGTAATTTTGTTGCTACTCTCTCCCTCGGCTGGGCTGCTTCCAGTGCATCTCTAAATTTGAGCTTTTATCCAAACAGTTTTACCCTCTGCGTTGCCTCTGGGTGAAAAATCTACCCTGAGGTAGAGTTGAAGATCTTTGCAGATCTAATTTATATCATTGTACACGGGCTCGGGCCAGGCGCGGGCCAGGCTCTGGCTGGGCTGGGGCTCGGGTCGGGCTTGGGCTTGCACTCCGGGTTGCGCGGTAAATGAGCGGTCAGGTGATGCGTTTCGATTAGCGTGAAAATGAATGCTGAGGAGGTGAAACGGAGGCTGGCCTCTGGAGGACTTATTTTATTTCTTTGTTCCAACTTCCAAATGGCCTATAGCCTACGTTAGTCTTGAATAAATTATGTAAAAAAACGTATAAATGACTCATTCTTGACAAAAGAGCTGTGTGCGTGCGCACATTTGAATAATGTCGAAAAAGCTCAAATTTTGAGTTGGCCCTGTTGGGCGTATTCTTTGACAGGCCAGAGCCTTCTAGCTAGCCCAGCCACCTACATTGGCATTTTTCGGACCAGTTAGCCAACTGAAGCAAAACTAGCTAGCATCATATGACCGTAGCAGTAACTTTAGTTCAAGTTTCTGTGTGTGAAGTTGATGAAAGAAAGGAGGATGTACTTTTTCTTCAAATGATGAGCAGCTTGGGTAAATTTAATGGATTTTTCTGCATTTTAGTCAAATGATTTGACTAGCTATTGCTGCTTACGTTAGATTGCTGCTGCTGGTATTGAAGGTTTGAGCCGTGTCGGTGGCCGCTGTGCCCCTGTGTGTGCGCGTTGACGTGTGTGTTAAGCCCCAGCAGCTTGGCTGGATTTTGTGGGGAAGCCTTGTGATGCACGGATTGTGTTTTTTTGTGATTTGTGTTTCTGTTGTGTGTTTGTGGTTGTTGTATGAGTAAATGTGACCGGTTGTTGTGGGTTGGTTTTGGTAAGACATTAATTTTGGGGGTGGCAGTAGATCAGATGGGAGCGTGCCTATGTTCCCACATTTATAAGATTTTTTTCAAAATTAGGCCCTATGTTGCCACATTTCCTTTTTCAGAAATTTGTATCAGATTTTATCCCCCTTTCTCCCAATTTGGTAGCCAATTACACTCAACCTAATATCCAGTAGCAATGGACTACAGATGGAATGTAACCTTAACCCTATCATAGGGCCTAATTTTAAGAAAAATCTTAGAAATGTGGGACCATAGGACTATTGGGCTGTGGGACCATTGGGCTGTGGGTCCATAGGGCTGTGTGTCCTTAGGGCTGACCCCGATCACAATGTGGAATACGATGAACCCTGAAGTTATTAAGGGGGGAAACTGTAAGTCAAAGAGGTAAACACATTTTTCAGTACCAAAACATAGGAATAAATGAAAGGTTCAGTGTCCTGAAGGGACTTGAAGAGGTTAAAATGATATTAGTGAACAGAGATAAGTCAGCCGTTTGCTTTGAAACGATTGAAACCAGCTCAGCCAATAGCTGCCCATCGTCCAGGAACAGCGCATGTGGGAGTCCAGACCTCATTATGTAACTCTGGCACAAAGGTCCTCTTCTCATTGCAACAAGACTTTTTACTTTATGTATCTGCATTCAGTGCAGAGGGGAGGCTTTTCTATTACACATTAATGAATGCAAACACACACACACACACACACACACACACACACACACACACACACACACGAAGAAGCCTTACCTTCCTCTATAAAGATAGCCACTCATTTTCCAGCTGCATAAATACACCAATACACTCCCAGCTGCCCCAACAGCCGCTCTCCCAGTATCTCCTCCACCGTCAGGTGAGTGGAACCCTCCGTCTAACTTCAGTATGCCTCCACTGACCTGAACACATCCGTTTATCTTCCAACTGCAAGCAGAGCTCCAGCAGACGCAGCCAAAACGCCAGGCGAAAGAAGCAGAGCTGTGAGTTGGTAGGAATCCTCCAGCTACAGCCAGGAGTTTTGTGACTCCTCAGACCCAGAGCAGGGTGACCACAGTCAGGCTGTTTGGCCAGCGAGGCTCCCAGAGGAGCGAGCCAAGCACCCAGGCAGACTTTTGACGTGGCAGCAGCAGCAGCAGCAGCAGCAGCAGAGCGGGGAGGTAAACACCAGTGGGGAGCAAAGGTACACACACCGCTGCTGCTTCAGCATGAAAGACTGATCTGTTTCAGCACGCTCCAAAACAGACGCTTCACTAGGTGTGTGTGTGTGAGTGTGTCAGCATGTGTACAAACCACACCAACGTCTTCCTGCCATGGCCGGGAAACCAGTCACTGAGATGTCAATTGACTATTTGCCTCTGGCATTTTTTTTTAAAGCAGGGTGGAGCACAAGATGGGCACCCATATGTGTGTGTTTTACGTATGTATGTATGTGTGTGTGTGTGTGTGTGTGTGTGTGTATGCATCCCCTCCTCCCCTGCAGGTGTGTGTGTGTGAGACATGTTGGAGCACGTTTGACCAGCAGGTAAAACAAGAATCCAGAGACCAACCTCTGTTTCTGCCTGCAGGTCTTGCACGCACGCACACATGCACACACACACACACACAGATCTGAGGATCTTTTCTTCTAAAACCACATTAACTATGTGTATTATGTCTCTTAGAAAAGCAGAAGTTCGACAGACAGTGCAGCTGTGTTGACTTGATTCAAACAGACAAGCAGCACATTGAGGCCGGTGGAGGCAGAATCTGGATCAACGTCCGTGGAAATTCCTCCTCAGTGCCTCTCCAAACAGGAGGGTGTGGTCTGCATGTGTGTGTGTGTACTTTTAGTTTGAACTTGAGTGTGTTTATGCATACCCTCCTCCCACTGAACAGAGAAACAGACAAACTATCAGGGTCATCCTGGAGTCTGACCTGCTCCCAGTTTAATTGGGACTGCAGATTTTTGCAAATTCTGTTTCAGAATTAGTTAGAAATGAAAACACCTCCAGCCTTTCAGGGTACACGATGCCTTCTGTCCCCCGGAAGTCTTTGATTGTGAAACATATACAGAAAATGTTGAGTTTCATTTACAGCAGCTTAACACTCACATACAAAGTCTAATGGGATGGAAATGTTAGCCTCGTGAGACCGTCCTGATCTCGCGAGCTCCAGTTTTCCACTCGCAGATCAGTCTGGCATCTTGAGGCAGAGAAAATTTGGAGCCGTTAGCCACTTGACCGGGCCAATCAGCGTCGGTTTTGAGGCGGGTTAGGGGGTGATAGACAGATGCTTCATCCAATCAGCTAACCAGTATTTTCACCCCTTTCCAAAAGTTCTCCAACGGAAAGTTCCCAGATGGATATGCGGAGCAAATGCGAAGCAATCCATCTGGCGGAGTCAGGTTATGGAAATGTATGATCTCTTTTTGATTTTCACATAAAGAAGCTTTAAACAAAAAAAAACAGATAATAAAAAAATAGAGAAGCACAAAATCACAGTGGGCAACATTAGCAGAGCAGGAGAGAAAGAGGTCAACTACAATGTGACTTGAGAAAAAGCACAGGCAAAATTAAGTACTTCATTGGGTGCCAGCATAGTGGCGCCAATGTCAGATAATAACTGCCTAGTCTCGCTTTGCCAGACCTTCCTCCACAGCGCTGCAGAGGAGGATCTTGCTAGTTTACAGAGCATTCCTGGATGGGAGATAAACGTGCTCTGGTTTATTGGCATTTCTTTAAACCAATCGCAATCGGCATGGGCGGTGCTAAGCTTTGCTGCTGCAAAATAGTCTCAGGAAGGAACTTGTTTTGGTGGAACACGTGTACGTTCAGAGGTTGTTTTAGTCGTGCAACAGAAATCTCAGATTGGACAGATAGTCTAGCTAGCTGTCTGGATTTACCCTGCAGAGATCTGAGGAGCAGTTAACCATAGTCCTCACAAATCCACCGCAGTTTAGATCACCAACAGAAAGACAGAGGGAGGGGAAGGACATCCGGCAGAAGTGGCATCTGGCAGAATTTCCAACGGCAACGGAGCAATCCCGGAAGTGGAACTTCTATAGTCTATAGACTAATATATCCACATATATGGTTGTTTGTTATATTTTCTATTTGTATTTCAATATGCTCATATTGTGACTTCTTGTGTTGAATTGCATTTCATTGTGAAGCACTTTGTGATTTTTATCTGTGAAAGGTGCTATACAAATAAATTTTACTTATTACTTAATATCTGCCCAATCAGAGTTAAGTTCGACAGTTAAACACACCTGAAGATGCAGAGCCTGAATCTGTAAAGCAAGGGTGTCAAACTCAAAAGGGTCAAAAGGGCCAGACTGGAAAATGCCAATCCCATCAAGGGCCAGATGTGTAGTTTATTGACATGCTTTTTATTTCACCAATAAAAGTAAAAGATTTTGGACTGTATAAGTCTATATAGCCTTCTCACATGCAATTTGGTCCACATAGAGCCCCAAAAGAAGTCCTTCCAGCAAAAACATTCCTTAGCCATCATAGAATTTAGCAAATCAAGCAAAAACAAAGCATTCTGATTACAATCTTAAAAGTAGGCTACCAAACAGCCGACTCACAGCAACATGTTTCACAGCCTGAACAGGCAAACGCTACGGTACGGCCCTTTAAAAGGTGCTCTAAGCGATCTGGTTTTACAGTGTGTTCAGGGGACAGGCAGCTAGCAGATAGTGAGGAGATGTTTTTTTACAGTGTGTTCAGGGGACAGGCAGCTAGCAGATAGTGAGGAGATGTTTTTTTACAGTGTGTTCAGGGGACAGCTAGCAGATAGTGAGGAGATGTTTTTTTACAGTGTGTTCAGGGGACAGGCAGCTAGCAGATAGTGAGGAGATGTTTTTTACAGTGTGTTCAGGGGACAGCTAGCAGATAGTGAGGACATATTTGCTGTATGTGACAAAAAAATGCTGTAGCCTAAAAAATGTGTGACATTGCTTAGAGCACCTTTAACTATACCTAAAGCTGGATGTTTCTGAACACCTGCAGCACTTGGGAGTAAAGTTTTTGCAAAATACATTCCACATTCAGGACTCTGTAACCTGGAGTCCGCACAAACAGACACAAGGAATCTCTTTCCCTCCCTTATCTTTTTTGCTTTCTCTCTCTTTCAACCAGCAGATGTTCCCTCACATACCTGCGTCACATTCCACATATGCAGGCGGTTCAGTCAGGAGCGCCGAGGGGCTGAAGGACTACAGGCCTGCAGGTCTGAGCCAGAACATCACAGGATGGACCTGAGCCAAACACTTTTTGCAATCAGCCAACACAACAAGCCTCTACTCTGGGATTTACTGCTCTGTTCACTTAGACTCCTGGATTTTTATCATTATGTTTTCAACTTTTTGTATGTTGAGTTTATAGTCTCAGACACTGGTTCCCAACCATGGGAGATAAACGGAATGGACCATGATGATAATGTTTAATTAAGTTTAATAAAAAAGGAAACTTGCTAGTTTTACTTCTTCAGGACTCTAAAAAGTAAATAAATTCAAAACAAACTGAGAAAGGAAAAAATCACTTTTTGGTTGAGCTGCTTACAACTCAGACTTCTGCAACCTGTGACAAAAGCTTGCTATTGGAAAGTTCATGTTTTTAAAAGGGTAACAAGCCAAAAAGTTGGGAATTAGTGCTCTAATAAAGAGTTGTCGGTTACACCTTGAAGGTATCTACATAAGAATGACATGACATTATTATGAACGTGTCATAAACATGACATATTTATGACATAACGCTGCTTTTAGTAAGTGTCATTCGGTTTTTGTCATGACAAGTTAGGTTATAGGGTTAGAGTTAGGGTTAGGGTTCATGTGTTCATGACACTGTCATGTCACTCTTATGTAGATACCTTCAAGTAAAGTGTTACCGAGTTGTCCAATACAACCAAGAACTTGTCACACAGCTTTCCTATGGGCTTTCATTATACCAGCTTTTCAAATATTTGTATTAACTTAATCATCTGCATACCTGAGCCTTTCAAGATGACTTACAATGGTATGTTCCTATCTGAATTATTTTGTATTAATACAGAGATGTGTCTAGAATCAGTCTGAGACAGATTGCATCCACATACGATATAGATGAGACAATCGGTTGTCTCATAATCCATCTCCCAATGTGTGCATCATTTCTGCAATGTTTCTGTGCAGTTTGTTCTGGATTTAGAATCAGTCAGGTTGGGTGTGACCGCTTGATGTTCTGGGTTCATCGCAAAGTTAACCCAGATGAGTGATGTTGGAAGATTGTTATTTTGGTTTGAGGCGAGGCCGTCTGTCAGCTCCTGTAGCTGACTGAGCGAAGGAGGGACGGGAGTTACAGGAAGAGAAGAAGGAAAACAGCCAGGAGACAGACGTGAAATGAGGGAGGAGAGGGGGGAGTCTGCCGACAGTAACTTACACCCTGTAATTATTCTGATCACACCTTTCATCCACACTTCTCATGTCACCTTCCTCGCTCACTAACTTCCCTCTCTGTTGAGGCAGCTGTCACCAGATCAGCTGCCCGCGGCCGCTAAACCTCCATCACTTAAAGCTCCTACTTTAAGACTAAATACTGTAACGCTCAACTTAAAGGTAAAATATGTCGGGAGTATGGCTTCTACGGTTTGTAAACGCACCGTCCATAGTTAGCCCCTCCTCCCTACAGCAGACATTCCCTTAAGTTCCCAGCTAACACTAGCACTAGCTAGCTAGCTTTGGTTGACAAGGTGCTATACCAAACACTGTAGTCCAGTGGTTCTCAAACTCTTTTCAATAATGTACCCCTTTTGAATTGTGTTTTTAAGCCAAGTACCACCTGACCAGCAATAGATTTACCAAACAACAGCCTTGGAACTGAAAAACATTTAAATGCTAATGAGAGAAGGCAAGAAAAATTGGAAAAAGTTGGTAGAAAGAAGGAAGTAAGACAAAAATAGGTGGAAAATAGTATGAGAAACTTAGAAAAGAGCCACAAAAACTTTGTAAAAAGTGACAGACTTGTAAAAAAAAAAAACATAGTAGAAAGAAGGAAGACAAACTTTGACAAAAGTGACAAAAACCTTGAAAAAGGCGGAATTGTTTTTTGAAAAAAACGACAAAAACTTCGACAAACTTGGAGAAAAAAAAAGACGACAGTAGCAAAAAGGAAGGAAGCAGTGGCGCAACTACCCAGTGTCAGAGGGGTATGCAGCAACAATTTTGTCATTCATTAGTTTTTCCATATCAATAATATTAAGAAATTAATCTGTTGGTATCAAGTGGCTCCCCCTACACTTCCACCTAATGTTAGACCTCCCTGTCTTTCCTGGTCCACCATCCTCACACCTGAATGAAATGAACTCACTTTTAAATATAACAGCCTAAATTCAATTCTTAAATCAGCCTAGTGATGGCATTAGGTAAGACAACTATGCAGTAAGGTTGTGCTGCTGTTGAAATTACATTCACATTTCGTATTTTAAATATTTATATATGTTTTCATATTTATTTATTTTTCTTCTTGTCATTTATTGTACATGCTACCTTATATTTACAAGTTGTTATTTGACCTTAATAAAATTAAGATATGTCATGCATGGGATTGGTGCCATAGGGTTTAACCAAAATCCAGTTATGCTGCTGCTAGCTTTCGCACCCAGGCGGCTGAAACGGGGCAAGTTTTAAACGCGCTTTTAGCCTCATAACATGTTCGATATGTCATTATAAGTGCCTTTCCATGTGAACGGATTCCTTCTGAGTGAACACAATGAATATGGCTGCAGTACATGTGAAGGAAATGCATCAAAGTTGTGCTAACTCATACCGTTTCAGCCGCCTGGGTGCGAAAGCTAGCAGTAGCATAACTCGGTGCTGCGAATCGATATGAAATGATATGAAAAAAACTTTCCTGCTGATGCATTGTTTTTAGATAATGTTGCAGGTTAATATAATAAAATATCACCAAATATGGAGATTCATGGTTTTCACTGGACAGCAGTGTTCAGAGTATTTGTCGACAGTATTTCTGCTTTTACGGCAGTAAAAAAGGTTATGCTGAAAGGTTATTATTTGAGCCCAAACATCACACTGAGTTATTGATTATTTGTTAAAGTGGTGTTTAGTAATATGAGCCTTGGATGGGGGGGGTTGGCATAACGCTTATTAATAATAAATGCAGCAGACTCGGCACCTCGCCACCTGGGTGCGAAAGCTAGCAGTGGCATAACTCGTTGTTAGGCAACACCAACTATTTTGTTTTTCTCGCTACTGACAGCACTTCGTGACAACAAACAACAGAGCTACGTGTTGAAATCGACCAGATTTATCCTTTAACAGGAGATGAGTCCAGCTTTTTCCTCTGGATGGAGGGATTTCTATCAGTTTTATATTTCAACCAGAAGTTCTGATCCCGGCATCAGAAACTCATTTCAATAAATGGGAGCAAATCTACGTCATCTGACGGGTGACAAAGGAAAAAAGACTTTAAATAAAGACCGGTGCTTTTTTTTACATAATCTCGCCTGGACTTTGTTGTCCAACATGAAATTTCGAGGTATTTTCTGAACCTTTCTGCACCATGTGTAGAGATGGAGACCCAGGCCTCCGCTCTGTCGGGAGGGATGCAACTGTCTAATTAACTCGGTCGTTTCTGTCAGTGTGGATCTCTCTGAATGTGCAGTGTGCGTCTTTACACGGCCAACAGGCTTTCAGAGAGAGCGAATGACGAACAGCAGGGCCAAAAACCCTCCAGGAAACATCACGCTGGTGTTAACGCTAATCTAACAAAAACGTGAGGATTTCAAAATCTGCATCCAAACACAAACACGCTGTGATCTGCAGAGCTTTGTTTGGTTCAGTGAGAGCATGTGGACATTATTATTACTGCCGCCCTGCAGATGTTTTCACTAAAACCGAGTCTGCTGCATTTATTATTAATAAGCGTCATGCAACCCCCCCCATCCAAAGCTCATATTACTAAACACCACTTTATCAAATAATCAATAACTCAGTGTGATGTTTGGGCTCAAATAATAACCTTTCAGCAGATGGCGAGTATTCAAAACAATTTACTGCCGTAAAAGCAGACATACTGTCGACAAATACTCTGAACATATTTGGTGATATTTTATTATATTAACCTACAGCATTATCTAAAAACAATGCATCAGCAGGAAAGCCTGTTTTTCTTTTCTTTTTTGATTTCTCAGCAAACATAAATCAATGCACATTTAAATGACAAATTCTCATGAACGGGTTCCTATGATCTATATGAGCATATATCCTACGAAAACTAAGCCACAACGATTCGTAAGATATCCTACAAAATTATGGCTAGATTACACGACGAAGTTTAGCTGACCAGTCACGTCATTACGTTTAAGTTAATATTTAAAGGTCCAATATGTAATATTTGTACTGTAATAAATCCAAAAATTACACCAATGCCTCATCAGATATTAAGGAAACATGTTAAACTGAAATATTATCTTTTCTGACAACAATGCTAATGTCAGTATTTTCTCTTTTTGAAATTTACATTCCGTGACGGAATTTATGTTTATGTTTTGGTCTGTGTGTTGTTATGAACGGCCCAATTTGACAGCCAGGCCGGGTTGCCAGATATAGCTGTAAAAACGTAAACCCAGCACGCTACCGCTGCAACGGTAGTACAGCCATGAAAGCAGCAAACAAACGAACAGGATCAACGGAGATAGATTCTACATGACATAAAAAAAAAGAAAACAGCATGTTTCTAACAGTTGCGTGACCAGAGACGTAACAACCCTCTGGTAAATATTGGAGATGTATTAGAAAGATGGAGACAGCTTAGATCCCAAAAGGACGCAGAGTTGGCTTATTTTCTCCTGAACAGGTAAGCATTAGCTTCAGGCTAATTTATCACAGCTACTAGGGATGGGCATTTTTTGTCATTTCAACATTTGTGTACTCATATTGAATTATATAGCTAGAGTACCCGAGCTGGTTACTCGCAAAAACAATTGAGACATAGCCAGTAAAGTGATCCCGACTGGTCCTGGCTAACGCCGCCATGCTAACCCTGCTAACTGCTAAAGTTACAGGGGAGGACCAGGCAAGCAGCCCATGGCTGTTTACAACGTGTAGCCTCGTCAGCGGCTGGAGCCGACAACGGTGAGTTATTTTAAGCCACGAGAGGGGGGCTGTAAATCGGAAAGAGAGGACTGTGAGTTTGCAGTGTGTTTAGCGATTGTTGCCGTAATTCTAAGCCAATGAAGTGTGTTCCATCGGCAAGGTAGCTAGTGGTATTTTTAGCGGTTCGTATTGTAATTCTAAGCCGAGGAAGTGTGCCTGACTGGCGTGTGGAGAGGACGGCGAGGTTGTTGTGTTTTTAGCGGTTCATACTGTAATTTTAAGCTGAAAAAGTGTGTCTGTCAGTTGGTTACAGAGCACGGGCTTTTATGACTGTCAATATAGCCAGCATCTACCGTTAGCTACTCCGCTATGCTGTGGAGTAATGTCTGGCTATGTGAGAAAAGCGTCTAGCAACATTGTTGTGAATGCTGCGGTCTCAGCCTGGCAACCCCCGTGAACTTGGAGTCTGAGCAGGAGGGGGCGGGGGAAACGACTCTCCAGTATTTTGAATTGGTAGTGCAGTAACTATTTTAACCGCTAGCTGCCAGTATTACACACAATATTACATATTGCACCTTTAAAGCTGTAAGCCGGGTACCTGTCACCGTGAGGGGGATGGCCATTTAAGCAGCCGTTGCAGGTTTAGTTGACGAAAGATGTCCTGCAGTGGAGACAGTTCAGTTTAGACACCAAAACTACTAGTTAAGATTAGAAGAAGAGATTGTGGTTTGGGTGGTTCAAACAGCGACCCCCTTAAAGGTTAACTACCGTTATTCTACCATGTGTTGTGTCTAAGGACTGATGGGAACAACACTCTCTGACATTGCTCCAGTATTAAGTGAGATCGCTGCAGTAGCCAGCGGAGAAACAAGCTACAATGTAAGTTAATAGGGCGATTATCCAGCTTGTGTTTACCTTCACAAAAGTGCTCGTTTTGCTGCTGACAGACTCAGATTATTATTCTAAGTGTCTGACAACATTACGGAAAGGACTTCTAAAGAGGTTGACCTTTCTGATAAAGAGTAAGATCCTTTTCATAAACATAAACAAATCCGAAAAGCGAAATTGCGTTCGCTAAACCCACCAGACTCCATGTAAATAAACAGTAATTTTAGCATCGTAAAATACATTTCATTCAAAGTCGACAGAAACAAAATGAAACTATGAAAAGCGGTTTTGGATCGTCTTTAAAATTTTCCAACCATCACAACTCTAGTTTTGGTTGAAATAAACACATAATTTACCGATTTACATGTGAACATATGTTTGCTCTATGCACGTTAAAAGTATTGTTTTTTTTAAATAGAGTCTGGTGGGTTTAGCGCTAGCGACTTCAGAGCTGTTTCTGGTTAAACAGAAAGGTCTCAAAAGGGTTTTAAAGGTCTATCTCTGAAGAGATAAGTTCCATTTTGTTCTCAGACACTTAGAATAATAATCTGAGTCTGTCAGCGGCAAAACGAGCACTTTTGTGTGAACAAGCTGCACAATCGCCCCATTAACTTAGGCTACATTGTAGCTTGTTTCTTCGCTGCTGACTGCAGCGATCTCGCTTAATACTGGACTGATGTCGTCTGGCAAAAAAAGTTGAACCTGGCTCACCTTCAGCTGCAAGGTCATGCGGCAAAACACGTCCACAATGACATGCCAAAACATCTTCATGCAACACAACGCCAACAGTTTCTGAGCAGACTCAAAGTATAGGTCCCCGTTTTTTATAAGTCAAAATCAACTACGCATCGTGACAAGCTTTGTTTTTGTGTGTTAACATTTTTGTGCTTAGTGTGGAGAAGGGCTAAAGCAGAGAGAAACAGTTTAGTGTGGACAGAGTCTGAGTGTCTGTGGTCATTTATTTCTGCTCTGTTTTGCATCTGATGATCTGTGTACAGTTTGCATGCTGTTTGATTCAGAGCTGTTCCTTTTATGACTTCAAGACTGAAAATGGGACTTGCATTCAAACACAACCTAATTTGAATACTTTAACCCTCGTCTTCCAGTCGAACATGCACCTGTATTTTCTTATTAATATAATTAGATTATTATAATATTAACTTATTACCAGTAGTTGTACACTTCTTTATGGAATTGAAGGTGGATAAACCACATGTACATGAAATTATGCCTAATTTTTTAGTAAAATAAGCAGCAGTTAGGAATTATCTTGACTAATTGTTAGATATGTGTGTGAATGATCACAGATTTCCACCCGGGTAGACCATGAAAGTAGTGATCATCAACGAACCATCCATGTTATGAAGAAGATTTATTTATTTATATTAGGACAATGCACATTAATCAACATTTCTGTAAATGCGCCAGTGTTAGCCAGTCGGCTAATTTTCAACTGTAGTCCTAGTTGCATGCAAGTCTTTATGGTGGGAAGAAACCGGAGCACCCGGAGGAAACCTTTTCTTTTATTAATTATAAAAGAAAACCATATTTCTGATACAGGAACTTTGGAAAAAAATGATATGACCCAGGGACAGCATGAGGGTTAAATCTACTAGAATCAGTGCGTCAGTTGGTAGAGCGTGCGCCCAAATATAGCGGTTTACTCCTCGTCGCAGGGGCTGCGGGTTTGACTCCGACCTGCGACCCTTTGCTGTCATTCCCCCCACTCTCTTCCCTTTCATGTCTTCAGCTGTCCTGTCAAAATAAAGGCCTAAAATGCCCAAAAAATAATCTTAGAAAATAAAATGGATTAGAATCACGACATTTTGAGATACTACAGTATACTATGACTTTTTTCGACATACTATATACTGTGTATACTATATTTATATTTTCATGATATTTCAAATCCATACGATGATATCGCTCATTTGTTCCTCCCCTCTAATACAACCCACGGGAGCGTTTTCCGTCTTCATATCTAAACCAGAGATGGTAACGGTCGCGATTTAAACCACGTCCTTAACGTTGAGAAATGGTTGCAGTTTGGTTATGTTTAGGCACAAAAACTACTTAGTTAAAATTAGAAAAAGAAAGCAGACGCTACTTTACTTCCGGTTACGCACGTGAGGCTGAATGTGACGTAGATCCGTTTGTTTCTTAAAGTAAAACAAAAAACTTGCCACTTGCTTTTATTCTCAAACGGGACGTGAACCCCAGTTTCTCGGTTGAAAGTCCTGTTTGTTTAGTCACCTTAATTCCGGCTTTGCTCCCGTCATAACCACTACGACCACTAGAGGGCGCCGCTACTAGAAAAGTAAATACAGGTCGCACTAGCTGCTTGAATAAACAAGCTATGGGAGCGTTTTTTGGGGAGGACAGTCTTTGTTTTAGCCTATTTACTGCCGACATATCCCAAAGCAATGTTTCACATTCATGAATGTGTTTCCTCCAAAACAACAACAACACACACACACACACACACACACACACACACTATCTTTGTGGGGACCAGTCATTGACATAATGCATTCCCTAGCCCCTAACCTTAACCATCACAACTAAATGCCTAACCTTAACCTTAACCCTTACCCTCACCCTAACCATAACCTAATTCTATCCCTAATCCTAAAATCAAGTCTTAACCCTCAAACAGCCCTTTAACCTTGTGGGGTCCAGCATTTTGGCCCCACAAAGCTGTCAGGACCCCACAAGTATACTGGACTCCCGGTTTTTGGACCCCACGAATATAGTTAAACAAGAACACACACACACACACACACACACACACACACACACACACACACACACACACACACACACACACACACACACACACGTGTGCCTGCTGGGTGTCATACAGTTTAGAAATCAATAAATCAATACTGAACAGGAAACAGTTATTGGCTCGGAGCAGACAGCCCTCCCCATCTTCATCACACAGCTGACAACATCAACACTCGGGTTTAAATTGAACTACAACACAACACAGTGAGCCTGCAGGCCGAGTAAATGCTGCAGCTATAAACTCTTAATCTGCTGCAATAAAAGCGACACATCACTCACATACACAAACATACTGGATGAAGCAGTGTGCTGTTGTCCCACTCTCTCCTCATTGATATATGTAACACCGCAGTGAATCACCTCTCAGTGGCTGTCTACAGTGCTGTGTGTGGCGGTGACAGCAGCTGTCCCCTCTCCATCTTCTCCTAATCACGTCGACATGTGGGCTCCTCCGCGCGCATCCCCCGGCTCACCGGCGTATCCTTTAATTAACCAATCCGTCTTTCCAGCCCCGATTACAGTCCGCATCCATCCGCCAGTCATCCCCCGATTAGCCCCTGAGTCTGGAGTCACAGAGATAGAGGGATGCTGCTGCTGGTGCTGCACAGGCAACACGAGGATGCTCCCGTTTCAGCTCATTGGTCGGTAGCAGAGAGGAACCCCCTCCCTCCCTCCCTCCTTCCCTGCGACCCAATAAACGACAGACTGATCCCCCCCCTTGTGTACCCAAACATCAAAAGAAAAGCCTCCTGATGCAGTCATGCGAGAGTGTGAGAGAGATGAGTCTGCGGAATAACACAGGAGGGACAGGAGATCATGTCCTGAGGGAAGACACGGTCCAAATGTGAACAGATGGGGGGGGACCCCCCCCAATCATTACAAAGTGGAGAGTACTCTCATTTAAAAGGTATAATAAACACTGAGCTCATGTCTTCTGTATGTCACATTGTTCATTTAGACAACCGAGGGTGGCCTAACATTATATATGACCGGTTTAGGGGATACAGAAGTTGTTGCAAGTGTGCAATGTCACCGAGACAAAAATAAATCGTATTATTATTATTAGGCTACTTATGTAATTATTTCACTTACTTATCAACCTTCTCAACTTCTTCCTCAACTTCTTTCTACTCTTTTTTGGGGGCTTTTCTGCCTTTAATTGACAGGATAGCTAGGTGAGAAAGGGGAGAGAGAGAGAGGGGGGAGACATGCAGGAAATCATCACGGGTCAGACTAGAACCCTGGACCTCTGCATCAAGTATACTGTATGTGCACCTGCTCTACCCACTGAGCCAACCCAGCCACATGATACAATATTATTTTAGTGGTTTATTTGTTGCCTAATTTTGCTGAGGATGCCATTTGTTTTTCTTTCTTTTTTATTGCTTATAGGTTTTAGTTATGTTTGTATTTTTGTTCAATAAATTGACTAAATAATTTTTTTTTTTCCTTATTTATTGATTGATTCCTTATCTGGTCACAGATATTTTCATGTGACACACTTCCATACATGCACATAAACACTTTGAATACTCACACTAATGGAAACAACTTAAATTCTGAACCATATTCAAATCATGTTTGTTTTTAAGTCGAGTCAAAGTGCACAGTTTAAACAAGTTTCCCCCGTTCAGTGAAAATCTTCCTTTCCTCTCAGAATACAGTTTACAAAAATGAAAGATACGTCTTGTGTTAATGTCTGTGTCAGCTGCTTGTACTATTATATTTCACACTGATACGCAAAATAACATTTTAAAAACAAGATTACATGGACACTGAAATTGTTCATTTCCCTGTATAATCTGAATGCCATTTACAAAAAATGAGACATACGTCTTGTGTTAAAACATCACAAAGAGCGTTGTGCAAGAAAATGAAAAATCTTGAAAATAAATATGAAATGCAAAGATTTCTTCATTCTTATTGAAAATTCTGTTTATGGACACTGAAATAATAATGTTTTCTCAAGCAAACCAAAACTGGAAAACTTCTGTCTTCGATCATATGGGCAACTCATGTACAGTATGACATTCCCCGAACGCCAATTGTCTTCGGTGAAAGTGCCTTTAAGGTTTTTGCACCCTCATCCTGGTAGAAATTGCAGAATCATCTTAAATTAGACTACCTACCAACAATGACACGGTTTAAAATTAGGATAAAGGAGTATTTGAGTACGAAATGCACATGTGCTGTTACTGGGCGCTGCTGGTGAGGATCTTGAGATTATGTTAAATTACCAACTGTCTTTTTCTGTTTTATGTTGTCCGTTTTTCACTGTATATTTTAATATGGAACTATTATAATGCGGTCTTGGCCGGGACTCCCTTGAAAAAGAGATTCTGAATCTCAATGGGATTATTTCCTGGTAAAATTAAAACAAACTTCTTGCTTCTAAAATGGGAAAATATGTAGCTTCTGAAAATGTCTACATAAAGCAAAGCAGAAGAATCAGAGTGGTGATGCAGGACAAGAAAAAATGGAAAGGTACCACTGAAGTGAAAGTTTAGTGGTTCTTGTATTTGTTGGCTTGACATCCATTTGATCTACTTTATTTCTACATTTCATAGCAAAACAGAAAAATCAGAGTGAGTAATAACATAATTGGAGGTAGCACTAAAGTGCTTACTGTTTACAAGTTATTTCTGGTGACTATTTCCATTTGATCTACTTTATACTTCTACACTTAATTTAGTTTCATAGAAAAACCTTCAGAGGGAATTTATTTTTAATGTGTGTATGTTGCTCTCCATTTGTCCCACATCAACTCACGTCACACATAATATTTTCCTCCATTTGTTTCTCTTATATTATATCTCGTCTCTGCTCAGTATTCCCAAACAGCAGATGTCTTTCCTCCACACCAAACAGGCTGTGCCAACAATAATTGCTTTTATGTCACCTGGTGGCCAAATGCTGAACTACACCACTTCTTTATCCTCACTCCAATGTCACTTGTTGTCATGCAAATGTCATTCATGGATACATGGGGGCTCAATATGTGGCTCTACGAGTCTACTTATCTCACACACACACACACACACACACACACACACACACACACACACACACACACACACACACACACACACACACACACACACACACACACACACACACACACACAAAGAAAGTGTGTAAGATAGAAACCGAGTATAAGAATTGTCACTGTTAAGGAATGGTTCATTAAAACACTTTTTTACTGTCTTTCTAAGAGTGAGATGTTCAGATCATCCTCATGTCAACGTTTCCATTCCACACTTCCCATTTATTGTCTATGTGAGCATCCGGGCAATGCATTCTGGCAACGTTGACTTTCGCGATGTGAGGTGTTGAGTTGCCCCCTCATCGTTTGCATAAAATTGAATCCAGACAACTTTACACAACTCGCTGTCTCTTAAAATCTCACGAAAATCTTTTAAACTGACCATTGTTGATCTAAACTGAAAACAGATTCAGCAGCTGCAGATTATTTCTTACATACATTTTCTTCAGAAGAGCTGTAGAAGCGTCCGAGGAAAGTTTCTGGAGTGGATGCTCCAGATGAAAGAAACTCGGCGTTCAGACGAAGGATTAAAGTCAAAGGCTGCTCTCATGTATCCTCGCTCGTAGGTCCTCATAGATCCTTCCTCCATCCTCGCTCGTAGCTCCTCATAGATCCCTCCTCCATCCTCGCTCGTAGCTCCTCAGAGATCCCTCCTCCATCCTCGCTCGTAGCTCCTCAGAGATCCCTCCTCCATCCTCTCTCATAGCTCTTTAGAGATCCCTCCTCCATCCTCACTCGTAGCTCCTCAGAGATCCCTCCTCCATCCTCACTCATAGGTCCTCATAGATCCCTCCTCCATCCTGGCTCGTAGCTCCTCAGAGATCCCTCCTCAATCCTCTCTCATAGCTCCTCAGAGATCCCTCCTCAATCCTCTCTCGTAGCTCCTCAGAGATCCCTCCTCCATCTTCACTCATAGCTCCTCAGAGATGCCTCCTCCGTCCTCGCTCATAGCTCCTCAGGAGATCCATCCTCGCTTGTAGCAGGACAATTTCCAATTAAAGTTAGGAGGGAGGAGATGTAAAATAAGAGACTTGAGCCCAAATGTGGTTAGCTTAGCATAAAGACTGGAAGCAGGGGGGGGACAGCTAGCCTGGCTCTGTCCAAAGTTCAAAAACACACCTACCAACACTTCTAAAGCACAATAATTAACACAAACGTATACATTTATTTAAGTTGAACATGAACAGAAAGGTTAAAACAACTTTTTAGGGAGTTACGTGTTGGAACTCTTTCTTGCCAAGTAAATGATCATCCCATAGCTGCAGTTCAGTGAAATGTCATAATGTTGAATTAGTTCTAAACTTTCAAGCTATTTAAGAGGAAATCAATACTATGCCAGCCTGCGTGAGGACTGTCCCTCTTAGTGTTGTGTCAAATGGTGTGTTGATGAGTGACGTTAAGTTTATGAATATCTGCACTGACTCAGCGCTCTCTTCAGTTTCCTGCTCTGTTTGTTTGAATTTGTCATAATTGTGCGAGACGGGCTGGCTGCAGTCAGGACATTTCAGCTGACTGTTAATATGAGCTCATGGTGCGCCCTGAGCTGATGCATGGATTAAAACACTCATCGCTGGAGCATGCACAGCGCCTGGCCCCGGCCTGGCACTCATATCCATCACAACCTCAACAACAGGTGGGTCCGACATTACAAACACATGTTACTCATAGTCCAAAAACTTGATTGTAAAGGGCCCATAATCAGGGTCATTTCCCAACAAGTCCTACTAACCGTATGAAGATATGTGTCATTAGTTCCTCCCTGTAGCTCCACAGTAACGCGCAGACACATTATGTTTAGTAAAAAACAGGGTGGTCTTTATTCCATCGTCGACCATCAATCTGCCAATGAAACAACACTTATAACAGCTGCTTGCAGTAACCACATTGTATTTACACAAGCCTACTATATTAACACAGCAAGCTATCAGGCTAAGTTAGCTAAAACTTGTAAACATTCTCAACGTACAGTACAGGCCAAAAGTTTGGACACACATTTTTTCATTCAATGTGTTTCTTTATATTCATGACTATTTACATTGTAGATTCTCACTGAAGGCATCAAAACTATGAATGAACACATATGGAATTATGTACTTAACAAAAAAGTGTGAAATAACTGAAAACATGTCTTATATTTTAGATTCTTCAAAGTAGCCACCCTTTGCTTTTTTTGATACAAACCCTTGGTGTTCTCTCAATGAGCTTCATGAGGTAGTCACCTGAAATGGTTTTACCTTCACAGGTGTGCTTTGTCAGGGTTAATTAGTGGAAGTTTTTCCCTTATTAATAAAAAAGCAAAGGGTGGCTACTTTGAAGAATCTAAAATACAAGACATGTTTTCAGTTATTTCACACTTTTTTGTTAAGTACATAATTCCATATGTGTTCATTCATAGTTTTGATGCCTTCAGTGAGAAATGGAAATAGTCATGGAAATAAAAAGGAAACGCATTGAATGAGAAGGTGTGTCCAAACTTTTGGCCTGTACTGTACCACGTTGGCAGCTTATTATCAAAAGGAGCTAAAACCAGATCTCATATCTTCAACAAATCTCATCACAAAATATCTTCAACACATTTCTTACAAATCCAATGTAGTTACTACGATCACGCTGCATCGCAGATCTTTTCTATCTCAGTGTGCAACCCCAAAAAGGCTCCCACGGGCAGTATATGCAAATTAGCTCTGCCCCAAGCTATTCAGAACATTATGTAGGAGATATAACATTTACGCACATACAACTGTACAATAACTGTACTGTAATTACACACCACATAAATGAAACCTAACGTGTAGACCACAAAACATGTTAATGAACTGATGGCAGTTACACTCCCCTCTAATACGACTCACAGGAGAGTTTTGTAAATTTGCGCCCCTAGCCATGGCAGGAAATACGTCTGCATATCTAAACCAGAGAATGTCGGTTGTTGCCCTTTTGAATGTAAAAGTTGTGATTTTAAACACATCTTTAACGATGTGAAACGGTCGCAGTTTGGTCAGGTTAAAGCCCAGAAACTAATAGTTAAGTTTAGAAAAAAAAATTGTGGTTTGGGTTCAAATCAGACGTTACTTCATTTCCCGAAAGTTACTCACGTGACAAAAAAATGTGACGTATTGTGACGTATCGTTCCATAAAGTTAAAGTCACCATCGGTGTACTCAGGGCCTGATTGGGACTCATTTTCAGCCCTGGATTTTCATGCCTTAGACCGGCCCACTTTACTTCACGAATGACTATATTAAAAAAATGTAATCAAAACCTTAGTATATAAGTCTGCAATAGTGCCCTGTTCTCTACATCCTTGTAATTCTGTGTATTTTGTAAAATATCACTATTTCCAAGTGGTGCTTCACAATGTAGATTTATTAGAAAAGTTAACATCTTAACAACAACCCAATGATGTTGAACAATATCAGAATCTGTTTCTGTGAAAATAAGTAATCACAGATAAAATAAAGAACAAGATACATTGTATTGCACTTTCTAATGACATCTATGTTTTCCTTTGAATATTTCATACAACTTTCATAATGGGTCACAAGTAATATTTGGGCATAAAAAGTGATTATATTGTAGCTAATCTGATCATGTTTGCTTGTTCCCACACTGTGATACAACAGCTTACAGTAGATGAGCCATCCACACTGACAGCAGCTATCCCTAATGCACTACTGGCTCTGCTTCTGACACTAAATCACATGTTATAAATTGTCATAATTCTCAGCACAAATCTCTCCTTTTTACAAAGCTTTCTGATCAAGTCAGTGTCATTATGGTAGTGCCGAATCATCTGGCATCATTAATTATCCCAGGGCATTTTTCATATAGAGCAGGTCAACACCACACTCTTATTAATTCTTCTAATATTCAGTCAATGATCAACCCTAGCTGCCCAAACTGGAGTTCTGGGCTCATATAGCTGCTGCTTGGTAACCTTACTGGCTCTTCATTGTCACTGTTAGCAGCAAACTGGATCAGTAGGCCTACTGCTGCGGAGCTACAAGAACAAGTTTGATTCATAAACATAGACGCTGGTTTGCAGGCACTTCTCCTAACTAACTCAGTTTACCCGTCTCAACGTCTTCATTTGGCGTTTTGCTAAAAATAGAAAAAGTTCATCTGGCCGCGTCACTTTCTTGAGCTCTCCTTTTTTAAATTGACGCCTTTTCAGTGCCGTTTTGCGCTTTCTACTACCCGTTTAAAACAGCTTCTTTTTGCTCGCGGTGGCATCCTCCAACAAGCACCAGTGACTTGTGTACGCTGACGTATTTTTTTTTAGCAAGGTGCTGCCGTCGGAGGACTCCGAACATAAATAGGTCATCATTAACCAGGCTGCACAGCGGGCTGCGAGCGCAGGCAGCATGGGGACAGCATATTCAACTATGATTTCAACCCAGTGCCACACCTGAACACCGGCCCTCGACTTGACCGGCCCACCGGGAATTCTCCCGGTGCTCCCGATTAGCCAATCCGGGCCTGGGTGTACTTTTATTTTCAAAGTGGGAATCTGCTCTCCTGTGTTTGTTTGACCCATCCGCCACCCTAACCTGCCTTCTTATACGGAAATGTTGGCGCTCTCATACTTCCGGCATTGCTCCCATCATAACTACTACGGCCACTGGAGGGCGCCACAACTATAGATGAAAATACTAGTCCTATTTGCTGCCTAAACCAACAACCTCTGGGGGTATTTTTCTTTCATTTTCAGGTTCATACTTGTATTTTGTAGTTTCTAAAAGATCATGTTTGCATGCATTAATGTTTAAAACACATTATTTTTCTGACACTGTCTGTCTGAATATACCTCCATAACACTCCGTTTTAGCGCCTGTCTCTTTAAGCCTCCTTTCCTGCAAAAACCAAGTCTGATCTGATTGGTCGGCGTTTCCGGGTTTTCATGTCTGCGCTCTTGGCATCTCTGCACCGTCACTGCAGCCGGGGAAAGACTGTTACGGCTCTATAGCGGCACTTTCTACCAATATATATAGTATATTTGTGACATCACAACCGTACAGAAGTCCTGATGGCACATTTAGACAGTTTATTAACACACGGGCTTGTGTGCATTTCTCTGTGGATTGAGCGTTTTGATACTTATACAGTATTTTATATAGCACCTCCACCTACTTTATAATCACAACACACATGGACATCTTACTTTTTACAGTATGTGACCTTTCAATGTGTACTTTCTTGTTGAGTCACTCACTGTCGAATGATGGCGCTGATCGACGGTGCTGTTCTTGAAGATGGTGATGGCGATGAAGGTTAAAGGCCTTGGACACCCACACACTTGGCTGATTGGACCGCTTTCCAGGACTCTGTTGGGGGTGTATAAACTGATTGATTGACATCTTCCTGAGCCTCCAGTTAGCTCTGTTTCACCTGTTAGGGCAAGACACATGACACCTTTATTAGTCTAATTGGTAGATGGAATTTGTGACGTAATGAATTCCCATTTAAGCTCCGGACCACCTTCAACCTGGGCAGAGGTCTAATCAGCCAGCATAACTGAAAACACCTGTGTTGATGTCCAGGGCATTTAAAGGTCCCATGGCATGAAAATTTCACTTTGAGTTTTTTTTTAACATTAATATGAGTTCCCCCAGCCTGCCTATGGTCCCCCAGTGGCTAGAAATGGTGATAGGTATAAACCGAGATTAGGGGACCACTAAGGTCTATATGAAAGAGACTTCAGATACAGTATTAGGGGACCACTAAGGTCTATATAAAAGAGACTTCAGATACAGTATTAGGGGACCACTAAGGCCTATATAAACGAGACTTCAGATACAGTATTAGGGGACCACTAAGGCCTATATAAAAGAGACTTCAGATACAGTATTAGGGGACCACTAAGGTCTATATAAAAGAGACTTCAGATACAGTATTAGGGGACCACTAAGGTCTATATAAAAGAGACTTCAGATACAGTATTAGGGGACCACTAAGGTCTATATAAAAGAGACTTCAGATACAGTATTAGGGGACCACTAAGGTCTATATAAAAGAGACTTCAGATACAGTATTAGGGGACCACTAAGGTCTATATAAAAGAGACTTCAGATACAGTATTAGGGGACCACTAAGGTCTATATAAAAGAGACTTCAGATACAGTATTAGGGGACCACTAAGGCCTATATAAAAGAGACTTCAGATACAGTATTAGGGGACCACTAAGGTCTATATAAAAAGAGACTTCAGATACAGTATTAGGGGACCACTAAGGTCTATATAAAAGAGACTTCAGATACAGTATTAGGGGGACCACTAAGGTCTATATAAAAGAGACTTCAGATACAGTATTAGGGGACCACTAAGGTCTATATAAAAGAGACTTCAGATACAGTATTAGGGGACCACTAAGGTCTATATAAAAGACACTTCAGATACAGTATTAGGGGACCACTAAGGCCTATATAAAAGAGACTTCAGATACAGTATTAGGGGACCACTAAGGCCTATATAAAAGAGACTTCAGATACAGTATTAGGGGACCACTAAGGTCTATATAAAAGAGACTTCAGATACAGTATTAGGGGACCACTAAGGTCTATATAAAAGAGACTTCAGATACAGTATTAGGGGACCACTAAGGTCTATATTAAAGCATCCAAAGAGCACCATGTCATGGGACCTTTAACTGTTGACAAAGTTCCCCTCAAAAACAAAATAAAACTCCACTCAAAATGAACTCAAGACTCAAACTTTTTCCAAAGTAACAAAGCAAATCACATGATCTTCAGCTCTAGGTAACAATCTCTACATTCAATTCCACAGATGAAAACTAAATGCTCTTCCACCTGGGTCAATTCGTGACAAAAACACCTGTGTGGCTACCTTAACTTATTTTCCAGCAAGCGGACAGGATCGACGATCACCCTGTGGGGCTTAACGAGGGAATGAGGGACACACTGCGAAGGAAGGTCTGGCGAGTCCACACAGCATTCGTTGAAAAAGTGACAAATGCCAGGAAAAGTTGTAAAAAAAAAAAAAAAGAATAATAAAATGATTTGAAAAAAAGGACAAAAAAAAGTGACCAAAAAAATTCAAAAATTTCAGGAAAAGTGACAAGTGTTCGAAAAAAAAAAGTTTTAATTAAAAATTTTGACCCAGAAAATCTAAAAGTTGAACGGTCGACAGGAAGACAACACAAGGGTTAACTTCCAAGACATTGGAAATGTCAGTGATATCAAATGTCAAAGGATGCAAATCCACCAGCACTTGCAGTTTATATCGATACGATATCCAATATTAATACAATCTCAATAAAAAGGGAGCTACGCTATTCATATGTGTTTCTATTCAGCCGGTGTAGTCTATGTGATACACAGGTATACGCCCAATGACACGCAACAACATACTTTGCATTATATGTTTGATATATTTTGAATTGTCATCTGGGTTTTTCTTAACATACACTGTAAAAAAAAAAAATACACCATATGTACTCAATAAAAATGAGGAAACAGATTACAAGCAATATTACTAATTAAATTTCACATGGTTTGGTATTATGTAAATATTAATTAAATGAAACCCTTAATAGTTATCCATTTAATATGAGTCGATTCAAATAGAAAAAATTACAGAATTAATTATAACCTAAACAAAAATATCGAGTTGATTTGAAAAAGATAAACTCCCTAATGTGTAAATAGTACTAAAAATAATTAATTCAATTCTACATATCAATGATATATAATTGAGTAATAATAATCTGCACATCAATTTGAATTTAATCAAAGCAATATATTAAATCTTTATCTTTAATAATTTCTAACACTAATAACAATAGTAACATTATAGCTGCTAGCTAGCTAGGTTGACAGGAAGTGCTTTTCAATTAAAATTTGCCTGATTACATTAATTTGAATTAACTCAATATTCTCTCTATTGGGAATTAGATAAATATAATGCTTATGTCTTATTTAACTACAATGGGTGGATTTTATTCCAAACATTTTTATTTTAAATTTAATTAAATGTTTGCCTCAAAATCAAAAACACAATCACATTGAATATATTTTACCTAATAATAATAATTCAAATCTACATGACCACAGAATCATTTCTTACAGTGTAGGATAAATAAAGCATAAACGTGTATCAGAATACAGGAAATGAAATTGTGGATGCTCAAAACTTACCTGGGGGAGGACACCCAGATCCCCCCCACTATGATATGGCCCTCCCTCCCCCAAAGGCAGATTCTGGCCAATATACAGTACAGAATACCCACTACAATACATTAGACTACACCACTGGCTGTAATATAACAAACACAGGACTTTCACCCAGGACACCGGGATTCATGTCCCATTTGAAAATATAAGGAAACTGTTTTTTTTACATTCACAGAATGACCTGAACAAACAAAGTCACGTGCGTAGCCGTAAGTGAAGGAACGTCTGATTCTAACCCAAACCACCATCTTTTTCTAAACATAACTATAGCAGGACTCGCTGCCACTGCGGGTTACCCCTCAGCACAAATCACCGCCGAGACAGACAAGTCCCCGGCAGCAGTATTTATTCCAAATGTTCACACGTTTAACATTATAACCTTTATTTATTCAGGGAGGACCATTGAGAGCAAAGCTCTCTTCTCCGATGTTGCCCTGTTTACAGCACAAATAAAAATCAGATCATAAAACAATACCCAAATTACAGGGAACAATCACACAATTACATGACATATAAACATTGCACACAACTTTTTTTTTAACAAAGAACAAACCAAACAATAGCTCACAGCCCAGTGTCCTGTTTCCGTGGTGTGTGGCAGTCATCTGAAGAACCAGCACCCTCCTGCATATAAAGGGAGAGTTTAATTAGTACAACAGCAATCAGCTGAGACAATCAATTCACCTGGCACTGCCCCCCCCCCGCCCCCCCACCTCTCTCCACTGCAGCTTATTGCACACCACGCCCACCTCCACATTAACTAAGTTTCTTTGTTACCTAAACGTAACTAAAAAATAAAAAGCAAACGGCAAGTTTTTTGTTGTTGTTACTGTTTACTTTTTGTTGACCTACGACACATTCAGCAAAAACGTTCAATATGTCTGTGTGTACGGCATAGGTTATGTGAAAATGTGTCATTTGTGCAATATGTAGGCTATTTGGGTTGTGCAATATGTCAGTTTTGCAATACGTAGGCTATTTAGGTTGTGCAATGTTTTAGTTGTGCAACATGTAGACTATTTGGGTTGCACAATATGTCAGTGCATTGTGTAATTTGTGCAATACGTAGGCTATTTGGGTTGCACATTATGTCAGTGCATTGTGTCATTTGTGCAATATGTAGGCTATTTGGGTTGTGCAATATGTTAGTTGTGCAATACGTAGGCTATTTGGGTTGCACATTATGTCAGTGCAATGTGTCATTTGTGCAATACGTAGGCTATTGGGGTTATGCAATATGTTATTGTGCAATATCTCATTTTGCAAGGTCTGGAGGAATAAAAGTTCCATATTCATAGGCGTAATATACAGGGAGGAGGGACCCCCCCTTACAATCCATTCTGAGATTTTTCGACTTATTTCGTTGCTTTAATGGAAGTTCTTGCTTAGCTTTTCTCTGGGAAATTTTTGGACTATTTAAAATCAAAAGTTTTCATCGCCTTTCTGGAGTTTTTTTTTTTTAAGTTTTTGGTGCTTTTCCCAAATGTTTTCTCGCCTTTTCTGATATTTTTTGCCTTTTGACGTTGTTTTGAAATCTTTTTTTGAGTTTTTTTCCAAGGTTCTTTTTTAAATGTTTTTGTCTCTCTTTTTTTCCAAGTTTTTTTTTCAAGAATTCTTTTTCTGTTTTTGTCCCTTTTCTCAAAACATGCAGACATGTCCCGGGACCTCCCTAGATAGTTGGAGATCTCAACACCCCCCCCAATGTTGAACCCAAAGGACTTGTTGTCTAAAACAAACCAAAGGCCTCTGTAGTAGGTCAGAGTTTTTTGTTTTTCTCAGATTTTTGCTCTCCCTTTTTCGTCTCCACCTCATTTTCTCCCACTCCCATCATTCCTGCTGTCTCTGTAGATTAAACATGTGCGTGTGTGTGTGTGTGTGTGTGTGTGTGTGTGTGTGTGTGCAGGGCAGTCTGCCTGTCTGTCTGGCTCAGGAGAAAAAGATTCTCCGCAGCACAATAGTCCAACAACACGCACAATGAGCGGAGAGGGGGAAATAAATATGAAGAGTTGTTCCTCAGGGGGAAGTGAGGCGTCAGCGAGAATTCATGAGGTCTATTCACACTGATGATGAGTCGAGAGAAAAACAGAATTCCTCAGATGTAAAAAAGAAAAAAAAGAAATAACTGCACAGCCGAGGAGTGGGTCGTTCAACTGAAAACCCTTGGACGATGTTTAATGATAAGTCGTTTTTCATAATGTATTATCACTGCATTCAATTCAGGTTCTGCTTTGCCGAGTTGGTCTCTGTCATGGAAAACTTGTAATTACAGCAGATCAGAACAGCCCCCCCCCCACACACACACACACACTCTCTGGAAACTGCAGCGTCAGAGCTTTTTATGGCTGCTTGGCTGAACTCGGTTCAGTTTATCACGCTCTATGTGTACTGGAATCATCTGTGCCTTTGCTGTGCTCGTGCAGCAGAGCGTGAACAGAGTCTGGATCACATGAAGGACTCATTTCTACAAGTCCAGATAGTCAGTTCTGTGGGAGAGGGGGGGGTGTAACTGAGCTGATGTCCTGTGCTGATGTCCTTTATAGCCTGACAAGCTAAAGGACACACCATTGGCAGTGCTCAATCCCTCTGAACGCAATAGGATAACTCTACAACCAACCAGAGCAACGCCAGTTGATAGATTCAACTTTTGCCGTATCCGGTCGGTAAAACTCCGAACACATCTTCCTTTTTTTTAAAAATGACTTCAGTGCCGTTCTTTGTTCTTTTCTCAAAGAAAAGCTAAAAGTCTTCCAGAGTCGCGGCCAAAGCCAGTTCCAAAGACCTCTGTTCTCCAGCAGCAGCAGCAGCCGTCTTCTTTGTTTTCAAGTAGCGGGGAATTCACGCTGAATGTCACGCGTCATGTTAAGCCCCGCCCACCGACTCTATACACAATGTGATTGGCCTGACTAGAGTTTGGTTTTTCAAACTAAAGTTTGCGTCTAGATTTCTAGGCATCGATGTCCTTGACAATCGTCTGGGAGTTTGGGTATTTTTTTTATTTATAACCTGGGAGGAATTTTCAGTTCAAAACGTACACATGAGGAGGGGATGTGATTGGCTGATTAAAATGTTCTTCAATAATTTGACTACTTTTAGTGAGAAGAGAGTACATACAGTACCAAAATCTGAAGTTTGGACACACTTTATCATGGGAACGTGTGTTCAAACTTTGTGTGTAGGATCAGGGGCGTCGGACTGGAGGGGGGAAAAAGGGGACCGAGTACCCAGGGCCCTCATGTGAGGAGGGCCCAAAAAGATGCTAGAATGAATAGCTGTGGATGAAGGGAGGGGCCCGTAGAAAATGCCTTTCTACAGGTCCCAGAAGGTTGTGCTACGTCCCTGTGTAAAATCACAGTGTGTGTGTTGAGTGGGAAGGGGGTGGTGGTTGTCTGGTTTAGACAGACAATCCAGCCAATGGTCATAGTGCAGAATTTTTGAGCACAGATACAGAAGTTGTCTCTGAAATAAAATAAATAAAAACACTCTAATTAAAGCTAATTAAAGTTTTAAAACCAGCCGTCTCAGTGAGTGTGTGTGCGAGAGAGGTCGTGATGGTAGGAGGCAATTACTGGAACTAGAAAAACAAAGAAACAGAGCAGCGTCACAGCCAGCTGTCTCCCAAATCTGTCTCTCAGAGCTAATCAGGTATTAGTTTAAACGCCATTGTTAAATGAGGACAATGCAAACATTTCCTCTCGGCGTGGAGCCCATCAGGCGCCTGCCACTTACACTAAATGGATAATTGAGAAAAAAATAAACTGTGGGGTCCACTTGCTGCAGGCCAACTGGATCTGCAAGTTAGTGTGTGTGTGTGTGTGTGTGTGTGTGTGTGTGTGTGTGTGTGTGTGTGTGTGTGTGTGTGTGTGTGTGTGTGTGTGTACGAGAGAGAAAGAGTTGGAGGGGCAGAGCGCATGCACAGCCACCAGTGAAGGAAAATTTAAGGCAGATTTTTCCAACTGCTCGTTTTGGACGCGGAATTTGCTCTGGCACGAGATGTGACAATGATATTCATTTCAGAGCTCGCCCCCCCCATTTATACCACGCTGAACACACACACACACACACACACACATACACACACACACACACACACACACACATAGGCCCCAGCTGAAACAAAACTATTACAGAAAACTCAAGCTGCCTTCAAAGGAGAAAAAGAAACATTCCTCATAGCCTCAAGTTTAGGCGCTGATCAAAAGGCACATAAACTGTATCCCTCTCTCTTTTACCACACACACACACACACACACACACTTCTCTATCCCGTGTTAGGACGTCTACATGCATGCCCAGACCTGTAACATGTGCCCACATGCGGCTGATTTGATCCAAGCCCATGCAGTGTCGTGTTTCTCCCAATAATCATCTCCAACTGGCCGGTGTGGAGCGCATTAGAGACAACTCCACTACAGATGGACTTTGTAGTTTCTTCCTCTCGGCCTCAGTCAGCAGCTCAGAGGAACCCGGGAGAAACACAAAGAGACAGAGACACACACAAGCGTCATTTCATCACAGACATATACACATTAAAGAAGTCAAATCTCTCTCTCTCTCAGACTCTAAATGATAGTATGCAATATTAGTGTTATGGTCGAATATCAAATTCATATATTCGTTTCAAGCGATACTCAGCCCTTCATAGTATTTAAAAACCTTACCAGACAGTTTGCAATGGGAGTCAAAACACTTCTCCTAAAGTCAGAAGGGTTTGGAAATGTTCTCATTAAACACACACACACACACGCGCGCGCGCACACACACACACACACACACACACACACACACACACATTCGACCATTACAAGTCGGTTGTTGTGTGTAACTGAGTCTGTAAAGTTGCTGAAGAAGACTGTGAGTTATAATCGAAAGCTCCAGAACAGCTGGAGGGAGCTTGTGGTGTAATTGATTGGTCAACTTGTTTCAGGTATTTTCTAAGATCAAGTTCTTGATTCTAGTTCAGCTACACATCAGCTGTAAAAAAATGTGGGTTCCACATTAGGAGGGTTAAGATCTCCAACTATCTGTCCCGGGACATGTATACACGTATTGAAAAAGCGCAAAAATTGTAAACAAAAACCCATTTAAAATTAAAATAAGAGACAAAAATGTCAAAAACCGACAAACATCGGAAAAAGCTCCAAAAACTTTGAAAAAAAAGCTAAAAAGAGAGATGACGAAAGTGCGAGAAAAACTGTACTAAACTCCTTGATAAAGGCGTCAGTAACGTCAAAAAAAACTTTAAAATGCGACAAATACGCCTATGAATTCTTTTAAACATTATTAGTATTATTCAACTTTTCAATGCCATGTATACTAATTAACCCGCCTGTTGTCCTCGGGTCAAATCTGACCCATTTTCAAGAAGTTTCTACATCAGAAATTTGGGTTTTCTTTCAACCAAATTGTCAAAAAATAATAACGTGGATGGTTCCATATAACACTCTTCACAAGTAAAATAAATGATCAGTTCACTACTATCACTGAATTTGGGATTTTTTATTCAAGTTCATAGCATTTGAAAAACAAAAAAAACGATAAAAGAAGTGACAAAAATGTCAAAAAGCACAGAAAAAATTGACAAACTTGGGAAATAGGGACAAAAGAATTGGAACAAAGTGACAAACATCGGGAAAAGGTTAAAAAAAACATTGAGAAAAGTGACAAAAACGACGAAAAAAGTGACAAAAACATCAGGAAAAGTGACAAGTATCGCAAAAGACAAACACAACGCTGAATAAAAAGCTTGTATTTTAAATTTTGACCCATAAAAATTAATTTTCCTGGTCGATGGGGAGACTACACAAGGTTTAAACCCATTCCTACTTTTTATTAACCTGTTCCGACTAAACTTCATCTTCTTCTTGCACATTCAAGCCAGCAATCCCGTGCAGCATCAGCATTTCAGCAGACAGCATTCACACCGCAATTTATTCAGACATTGCATGCTCCAGTTCAGTTTGTTTCACTCCAAATCAACCACTTGGAGACTCCATCTGCCGAGGAAGACAGTGGGGTTGTAATCGAAAGCTCCGGAACAGCTGGATGGATCCTTGTTTTGTCGTGCTTGTTTTGTCGACTTCTTCTTCGAAGTATTTCCTAAGAGCAAGTCCTTGATTCTAGTGCAGCAACCTGTCCCACACTTTCTTCTTTGATATCCGACTAAAATAGGCTAAAATAGAATGATTTCTATCATTTTTTTAACGATTTTGGTGCTTTTTTGTCAATGTTTTCAACCCTTTTTTTAAATTCATGTTCAAAAACCCAATATATATGACATTATACTTAATTTTTGAGTTAAAAAAAGCAGAACATTATGAATTATTTTGACTAATAGTTAAGATCGGAGGATGTTAAGTGGACTTTATGTCAAAGTTCATTCAGGATGCTGTTTTGAAACCATTTAAACAATTAATTTAAGGCAATTTGGTTAAAAAACTTTGAAAACAGGTCAAATTTGCCCCGAGGACAACACAAGGGTTAAACAAGATAAGTTTTAGGAAGCATGCATTTACACCAATTACTTCACAAGATGAGTGTCTCTCTTTACTTTATTAAATTGAGGAACTATACTTGGTCAGTTTTTTTGGCAGGTTCTCCTGACCTGCAGCTGTGTGGAGCGGTGGCGTCCAGCAGAGGGCGTGAGACAGCTGATAATCTGTGAAAAGGTTACACATGGACACTTCAGATACTGTCATCAGCTCAACTGTCCCGGGGCGGGTGGAAGTCCCAGTTGTCTGATGTTGGGCTGCTTCCTGTCTGAACTCATTTTTGAAGCCTGCCAGTTGGAGCCCATTGGAGCCTGTTGGAGAGGATGGATTTGCAGCTCTGCTGACCCTCTCTTATACGACATGTCTTCAAAGTGAGCTGAAAGAGCCTGAAGTTTGGACAGTGTATCACACACTTAACACTGACGGGTACGATCACGGCCACTCAACAGGCTCTGCTTGGAATCTGTCAGATAACGCTGTCTTTTGAAGGGTTTGACTGCTTTGTGTCGGCCGTGGAGGAGACAGTTTTAACCCTTGTGTTCGTCCTCCCGTTGACCGTGCAACTTTTAGTTTTTCTGGGTCAAAATTTAAAATTAAAACTCATGTTTTGGTGACTTTTGTCAAAGTTTTTGTCGCTTTTTTTGTGCATTTTTTACGTCTATGTCGTGTTTTCTGCATTTCTTTGATGTTTTTGTCGCTTTTTCTGCATTTTTTTAATGTTTATGTTGTTTTTTTCTGCATTTTCTTGACATTTTCTTTGTTTTTCCAAGTTTTTGAAGCTTTTTCCAACATTTGTCACTTTTTCACTGTTCTTTTTATCAATTTTGTTAAAACACCTAAATTCAATGAAAGTAGTGAAGTGGTCATTTATTTTACTTGTGAAAAGTAATGGTTGTATGGAACCATCCACATTATAAAACCCAAATTTCAGGTATATAGAAACTTTGTGAAAGTAGGTCAAATTTAACCGGAGGACAACAAGAGGGCCCAAACGGATTTTAAACCTTATGTTTGACCCATTTTCAAGACAATTATTCCTAAAATAGTCTGCCCCCTTTTTTTGTCAGCTCTTTGTTGTTTGTGAATGAAAATGCATTGGTTAATTAGTGACTCTTTTCAATGCTTTTTTTTAAATTCATGGTCAATAAACCTAATTGATATGACATTATACCTAATTTTTGAGTTTAAAAAAAGCTGAAATTATGAATTATTTTGACTAATAGTCAAGATCAGAGGATGTTGAGTGGATCACAGACTGGTTTGGGCAATTTCGGTAGAAAGAAACCCATATTTGTGGTATGAAACACTTTGAAAACGGGTCAAAGTTGACCCGAGGGAAACACAAGGGTTAAACTAGTTGGAATGAAGTTGGCTTAAAGATGTATCACAGAATTGGGTAATAAGTTATTACGGTATTAAGACACTTTATGCTTTATCAACAGGCGAAACGGACCAGGTCGGCTCAGTTATTGTCTGTGCTCCGGAGAGACCTTTTACATATTTCCCAGGTCGTACACGTGTTCTGCTGCGAGAAGGCGAAACTTCCTGTAAGAGACCGAGAAAGTCCTCCAAAATACTTTAAATAGTTCATGCGCCATGAGGGAATATGAACTCCGCGCGATGCTTATATATAGTAACGATTTCTCGGAGCTCACGTCATGCCGTTTACCATAATTGTTGTCTTGGGGCCTCGGCGGGGCCCAGAGACATGAAAAATGCTAATTCATCCAGGACCAGAACGCTCACAGCCGCCATTTAAAGTCGAGCCAGAAGCTTTTTATGAACACCGTAATTAAGTTACTTCCAGGACAAGACAGAAACTATCTTTGTCGCTGTGTTACATGCAGCATGGGAAAATACAGCGTGACATTTAGGTTTGCGCTGACATATCCTGTACTTCTTGAGTTTGGAAATGTGCTGTCATTCGAAGAGAGAGAGAACAAAACAGCTCGAAAGCTTGTTGGGGCAACTTTCATCTGCAGTGGATGGCAAATCATTCTGATCACCTGGGCTAATTCTGTCGGGGGAGGAGGGAGGGCTAAAATGCAAAAATGCTTATTTGGAAACATTTTATTGAGCTATATTCACCTTAGCAAAACCCACAGACAGACGTGAAGGGTGACCAATAGAAAAATAGACTATTCTAATCATTATGTGCATTTTTAGGAATATTCTTGTAACAAAGAAACCACCTTTTTTGTATGTTTTTGTTTTGTTGTTATCATATGAGTTGTGTTGTCAAATTATATTTTGTATGTTTAGTTTCTTGCGTATTAATTATTGCATTGTCCCATTAAAGGGTAACTACCGTTTCTTGCCGCTGACAGACACAGATTAATATTCTAAGTGTCTGACAACATTATGGAAAGGATTTCTAAGGAGGTCGACCTTTCTGAAATTGCGTTCGCTAAACCCACCAGACTCCATGTAAATAAACAGTAATTTTAGCATCGTAAAATACACTTCATTCAAAGCCAACAGAATCAAAATAAAAACAATGAAAAGCCGTTTTTGGTCATCTGTCCACATTTCCAACCATCACAAATCTAGTTTTGGTTGAAATAAACACATAGTTTACTGATTTACATGTCAAAATATGTTTGCTCTGTATACGCTAAAACTAGTGCTTTTTTAAATAGAGTCTGGTGGGTTAAGTGCTAGTGCTGTTTCTGGTTAAACAGAAAGGTCTCAAAGAGGTTTTAAAGGTCTGTCTCTGAAGGGATCCTTTCTATAATGTTGTCAGACACTTTAACTTGCCGTAGTTACTGTAGTTGTGTGCACACAGTTCTCCTGTTCAATGAGGGATTATTAGCAACCTGTTAGGTGCACTCAGGTGGATTAGATAAACTGTATTATTATGTTTGCTTGTTTACAACCTTTTTGATCATCTGACTAACTCTTTTTAGGGATTTATCTGTGTTCCAGATCTCAGAAATTAACTTGGTGATGATGTCCTAAACTACAGAATAAGACCCAAGTTATAATAATAAACCGGAATCAGTTGGCTAAACTTCTTGCAACCCTGTTTATATTAGAGAAAAACCCAGATGATGTTCAACGACATCAGATCTGCACTCGGCAACTTTGTGATGGTTAAGGAAGAAAAGAAAAAAATTCTTTGGTCAGCAAACTCAACCATGCTTGAAGGGATACTTTGCTGTTTTTAATGCAGCTCTGTGTCATCTTTGTGTGGACAGTGTTTGATTTCCCTCCGTGGCGCCAGTGCACGGAGTAGCGCAGCAGCGGAGGTCTGCTGAGATCCGCCGGACGACCTGAAGCACGTTGTTTTGCTTCGACCTCGGTGGACGTCTGTGACGCCACAGAGGGAAGCCAAACACTGTTCATCTAAACTAGAGATGTTCGGAAAAGCCTCTGATACTGCCTAAAATACTGGTATCGTTAAAGTACTGGAGTTCATGCACCGATCTGATACCATGAATTTAGACCAAACAACAATCTATACAGGGATAGTAGTACACAGCTGTTAAAACATGATCAAATATATGACACATTGGTGTCTGATCAGTACTCTGTATCGGCCGAGAAGCAAAAAATGGTATCGGACCATCTCTGATCTGAACACACAAAGATGACACAGAGCAGGTTTAAAATCGGCAAAGTATCTCTTTAAGGGTAGGGTACGCTGTTCTAATCCAATACATCTTTTGTCAAATTCAGCAGTCCACTAGCTGTCCTTTCTGTTTGTGTTGAAAAGAATTACAATGTTATATACAGAGACCTGGCTCTGTAAATGGGAAACAAACAAAGTGCCAGGCAACACTGTTGTGTTTGTGCACTAGACAGGGGAAAGGCCATGGATGCATAAAGAGAAAGGCAGCAGGAGCGAGATGGGCCGTCTAAAATGAGCACCGACGGGAGGAATGAATTTGTTTGGGTGTCAAGTTCAAATATCAACAATCTCTTTTTCAGAATCCCCTGACTCCAACTTTAAGATACGCGATTTGCTCTCAGGGCACCGCTAGGTGGGGCGCAGAGCAAAGTAGCGCAGGTTGGGGGTGGATAGTTACGATCTCCACTTTTGAACAAAAAATAAATAAAGTTTGAGCATATCAAACACTTCATTTCCTGCATTCTGGTGATTTTTTCCGCAACAATTTCTGCCTTTTCTGCATCAAGTTATATTTCAAATGTCTGTATTTATGGAAAGGAAATTGTAATAGATTTTTGGAGAGGTTGCACTGGCCAGTTTCAATTATTGGGGCGGGTTGTAGTTTATATCCACTTCTGGGATTGCTCTCGTTCTGCCGGAAATTCAGCCGGACGTCCCTCTTTTCGGATATCCGTTTTCGGCTGTGCCGTTACCTTCGTTTGCAAATTCTAAACGGTGGATTTGGATTGGACTATGGTTAACTGCTCCTCAGATCAGTTCAGACAGCTAGCTAGACTATCTGTCCAATCTGAGTTTTCTGTTGCACGACTAAAACCACTTTTGAACGTACACATGTTCCACCAAAACAAGTTCCTTCCCGAGGCTATTTTGCAGAGAGGCATCATAGCTCCTTCCGGAGCTTAGCCCCGCCCAAGATGATTGTGATTAGTTTAAAGAAATGCCAATAAACACAGAGCCCGTTTTTCTCCCATCCCGGCATCCTGGCAATGCGAGACTAGTGGGGGTTGTAACCACCTGATACGCCTATGGCACTTGAAGAAGCCAGTAACCTGCAGAAATATCCAACATGAATGTAAATCGAAGAGATTATGGGCTGTTTTCTATTGAACTGGAGTGACCCTTTAAAGTTCACATGTTCTCCAGGTTCTGAGAGGATTTAATGACTTTTTAGGCCATTAAACTATTGTGAAATCCTGTGCATTCTTTCACAAATAGTCCATGCTAATCAGAAAAAAAGTAACCATCTAAACAGCCAGATTTCCTCGCATCCTGAAGAAAAGAAACAAGCGCTCGTTGGCAATCGGCGTACCGTACATATGGTCATCAGCGTTTCACCTTGAGATGGCAGTTTGAAGTTAATTATGTTTCCTTTACAGCCCACCAGAGGGTGTATTCCAGCCTGCATCTGTGTTTATGAAAAGTGTGTAATAATAGTGACTTAATCACAAAAACAGTGCAACCTCTCAGTCAACTTGACTTTGAGTGGAAACTCCACATCTCGGGGAAATTCTTTTGGTTGTTCACCCAAAACCACACACTGTTAACAGCTGTGCAGTATTTCACTCAAGCTGCTCCGAGATTTTCTCTTCTCTCCTCAGGTTTTTTTTCTTTTTTCTTTTCATGTGCCGAGCAAAAGCTGTTCCAAAACCGCTCATTAATAAAGTATTTGTGATCATGTGGCACTGACAGCGGGACAAAGATCACTGCGAGAAGAGAGCGAGGGACGCAGGGAGAGCTAGAGAAGCTAGGAAAGAAAAGCAGTGGTGGAATGTAACTGAGTACATGTACTCCAGTACTTGTAATTCAGTACCATATGTTGAGGTACTTGAACTTTATTTGAGTCTTTTCTTTTCGTGCCACTTTCTACTTCTACTCCGCTACATTTCAGAGAGAAATATTTTACTTTTTACTCTTTTAACAGCTTTAGTTACTTTACAAATGAAGATCTTTGCTCACAAAACACATGTTTTTCATAAAATACGATGTATTATTATAAACTACCCAACAATATATAGGTCACAGCTGAAATAATTAGCCGATTAAACACTTAGTTGATTGACACAACGGTTTGGATCGTTTCCAGTTTCTGAAATGGGAGGATTTTTCTGCATGGATTACTTTTACTTTTATTACTTTACGTACCTGTTCCTGGTGCTACTTAAATACTTTCACTTAAGTAACATTTTCAACGCAGGACATTTACTTGTAGGGAAGTAATTTTTAACAGTGTGGCATTAGTACTTTTACTGAAGTTAAGGATCCGAATGCTTCTTCCACCGCTGATGAAAAGAAACAAAGAGAGTAAAAAGAGGGAAGAGAAAAAAAAAAAGGTGGATGTTTTAAGGGAGAAGGGTTAACAAACACTCTCTTTCCCGCTCTCTTGCACACACACACACACACACACACACACACACACACACACACACTGTGCACGCAGACTACCCGCCCCTCCCTCGCTCTCACTGTCTCCTCTGTAATGAGCTCCAGATGTGTTGCTGAGGATGGGGGTGGGTGAGGGAGGGAGGGAGGGAGAGAGGGAGAAGGAGCTGTGGTGGTGGTGGGAAGTGTGTGTGTGTGTGGGGGGGTGCTGCCTTGCATGTCATGTGCTGAGGCGAGGAGAGACGCTGTCCGAGGGGACGCTGTCAGCCCTGATGGAGTGGCTGGCCGCAGCCTCGGGGGCCAATAGGGGGGAGGAGGAGGAGGAGGAGGAGGAGGAGGAAGAAAGAGGAGGAGGGAAAGGGTGAAGGGTGTGGGGGGGGTCAAAATAGATCTCCACATCTGGAATCACTTCAGGTCAGGCCAGGCCCTGGCCGTGAAAGGTGAGAGCAGGCGCCTGGTGGGGGGGTGGGGGCTGGGGGGGTACAGGGGTCTGACACTGGACATACCACAGTCAGGGATCAGCGAGGCTCAGGGTAACAACCCAACAACAGAAAAGAGAGAGAAATATCCCTTCTTTTTTTTTTTTATGTGGCATACGAGTCAGGAAAAAAACAACCTGAGTCATCGCGTCAATGAAGCGCCTCTTTATTAGGACTATAACCCCCGCTCAGCTCACACACAGCTGGGCTTAAACAAGCGGAAGAAGTGCTTAGATCCTTCAACTTCACCAGAGAAAATAGTACAGGCAAAAGTCTGACATTCAATTTCAATTCAGAGCAGGGAAACCTCCCACACCGGAGATTATGAAATGATGAAAAGCTCCCTACATTTTCTTGTCCTGCTTTTCAGATCTGATGGATTACACGCCACAAGTCGAAGTCAAATTATAAGACTTCATTCCCTCTAAGAACTCTTTACAAAAAGTCGATAGCGTACTTTCATCTAGGCTGTATTTCCACTCAGCAACAGGGATGTTTTGTGAGCACATCACGTGCTGAATGTAAAAAATCAGAATCAGGAAAGTGAAAAATGATGATATAAGGTATTCTGTAAAGAACCAGCATGTCAAAGCTGAACTGAAATAAGAGTACTTGAACAATAAAAGGAAACAGGAGGTCGAAAAACACTGAATAACTGATGGTGGACGCCAAAGGAACAGCACGAAGACACAGCGGGAAGACAAAAGCCAACGCCAAACTTTACGAGATAAAAGTTTCCTGAAATAACTGAAAGTGAATGTGTTCACTTTCATGCCAAATTTAACAGAAAGCAATTCAGAATATGTTGCAGACAAACTGTCACAATGTGTATAATGTTCGCCATCGCCAAAGCAAAATTAAATGTTGAATGTTTTCAAGGGTAAGGCAGAAGCAAATCAAGCGTTTGCACTTTTCTCGGGTATTTCTGAGTTGTAAACTATAAAACTCTCCCCAAAAAAAAAACCCCCAAAATATTCCCACAGACGACGTGTTTGTGTGAGAAAAATGGAAATGCTACCGCATCAGCTGCAGCTTTGATTGGAGCCCACTTTTTACGGCCCAGTGTGCGCCGTACGAGGACCAGCGTCGACGTGTGTTTGTTGATGCCGGAGGTCGTGAGGGGCCAAGGAGAAGAAACACCTTGTACGACATGCCGCGGGGGGGAAAGGAGGCCCAGGGGCCCTCCGTATTAAGGAGAGGATTTCCCTGCTCATAAATATCCTGTTTTTAAGATGGAAATATTCAGGTTGTGGTAATCAGGGAGGAACGAAAACACACAAAGCAGGAACAGCTTGAGGTTTCTGTGAAGGAGAATCTGTTCTCGAGTTGTAAATCTCTCTTTTATGGAGCGTGCACGTCACGGGCTGGCTCCAGCATCACTCTGCTCTCCCAAATGCTCTTAACTATCAATACATACTTTTCTGAAGCATGATTAGAGTCTGTCTGCATTGAAGCAACCATAGATTTCCCTCTTAAAAGTTCTCTTTTTGGTGGCCGGGTTGGCTCAGTGGGTAGAGCAGGCGCACATATACATAGAGGTTTATGCCTCGACGCAGAGGTCCAGGGTTCAAGTCCGACCTGTGATGATTGCCTGCATGTCTTTCCCCTTTCTCACCTAGCTGTCCTGTCCATTAAAGGCAGAAAAGCCCAAAAAAATAATCTTTAAAAAAAGTTCTCTTTCATGCGGCCGGGTTAGCTCAGTTGGTTGAGCAGGCGCACATATATAAGGGTTTACTCCTCGACGCAGCGGCCGCAGGTTCGACTCCGACCTGCGGCCCTTTGCTGCATGTCGTTCCCCCCTCTCTCTCCCCTTTCATGTCTTCATCTGTCCTGTGAAAATAAAGACCTAAAAATGCACCCCCAAAAAAGTTGTCTTTTGTTGAAATCTGTGGAATTGGACACCGTGCCGTTGCATTGCTTGTAATGCATTTTTATTAATTTACAAGTTTTTTATTCTGTTACAAATAAAGGATATCATAGGATATTAAGAGATGGTTTTTTGGATTCAGAAAATACATTAGCCTTTTCCTTTATATTGGACTATTACATGAAAATCAAAATGCTCGTCATCAGTGGTATAACATGGAAAGAAATGTGGAAAAAAACAAATCTATCTTTCTCTTTTTAATTGCATAAATGTCAGAGGAAGTGCTCGCGGTTTTGTTGATGAAAAAAATAGTGATGTTGATCCCAAATCTGGTGTCATTCTATCCGACAGCCACGATTGGTGGGGTGGGGGGGGCGAAGGGAAAATCCATGTAGTCCTTACACGAGTCTCCGTCAAGAACAAGTTCTCAGATTTAAAAAAAAATAATAATAAAAACCATCTTTCCATTTCAGTCACAATCACAAAATTGTAAAACTACGCAGATATTTGTCGGCTACAGCATCCAGTCTAGGTGTCTCTTATTATTTTTTTTGTACAAAAGTAGAGTTCAGTGATGCTCAGGAGAATAAAAAAAAAATTCAAAATAAAATCAAAATAAAAAGGCGGCTTTTGGGGAAAAACCATCCTGCCAGCGCTTGGTGTCCAAACAATTTTTTGCATATAGGTGTAGTATCGCCACAGTGGGGGGGGCTGCTCCGTTAAAAAAAAGAAGAGCAGGCTTCAGGATCCGGGGTGTGTGAGATGATGCTGGACCCAGAGACGGGGTCCATCGGCCGGAGTCCAGGGCCGGAGCGCTCCCCCGGCTTCTCCTCCTCTCAGTTGACCGTGGGCACCTGGTTCAAGCTGTACTCCTTGGCTTTGAGCCGCAGGTTGGCGATGCTGTTGGCCATGTTCATGCCCTGGGACGTGTTGGTGTTGGAGCAGGTGGGCGGGTAGGTTGCCATGGCGCTGAGAGACAAGAGCAAGGGGGGAGGGAAAAGTGGGGGTTACATCACCTGTGGCTGACAGCGAGCTGAAGCTCAGCGTGAGCCGCAGCTGTGGAAATATGGAAAAAGGGGGAACAAAAACAGGTATCACTGATCATGTACGGAGATGTGGACTAAATGTGACATGTCTCACAACCCCCCCGAAAAAAAAAATAAATCCCCTCCAGGAAGTGAACCAGTGTTTTTGCACATTTTGACCTGACTGTATATCGTGACTTTGTCTTAAACCTCGTGTTGTCTTCCCATCGACTATGAACTTGTTGTCCTCCCCCACTACCACAACCTTTAAGGATAAAAAGCTTGTCACCGGGGTGGCACCCTCAAAGGTACATTGTTGTAAAAAATTAATTGGCACATATCCCAAAACTTTACAGTTAATTTAGTTTGACAAAAATTGAGTTATTGAGTCTGAATACAGTATAGATTAACTTAAAGGTGCCCTGCCACACATATTTCATTACTTTGTGGTAATGTCTGAAGTTCTACCATGGACTCTGTAACCTTGGTTACCTTGTTTCAAGCCATTCTAGCGTGGTGTAGAAAGCCTGCAGGAAGGCTCGGCTCGATTTGTGCCAGTTCTCATTAATATTCAACAAGCTAAGCTGTTTGAATCTGATTGGCTAACAGCTAGCCAATGACAGCCTGGCTGTCAGCATCCTTTACCCAGCCCAACTGGGCAAGCTCATGAATAGTAATGAGCTCAGGCAACATGATGTCAGACTGACCAGCTGTTGTGATTGGTCTGATTTCTCTGCTTATTTCTGTCCAGTGGCTAGAGCTGACAGAGGAGGTAGCAGTTCATTTTCACATTCACCACATAACACAACCACATATGGACCTGAGATATTTCAAAAAATGCAAATAAAAGTGGTTTTGTATGGCGGGGCACCTTTAAAGTAGAACAAATGGCAGAATGACAAATACAAAGGTTTTAGCACAGAGTCCCCGAGCTTTCAGCCACACTTCCCAGGGACTTCATCGACGATTACAGTGTGATGAAGGTCCTGAGAGATGTGGCGGAAAGCTTCGGGCCAGCTTCCTGTCAGATTGTTTTTTCCACTGAAGAAATTATTGAATTTTTGTGAAATGTGGGTAACACTTTACAATAAGGTACAAAAAAATAGGTAGTTAATGATTAGTTACTGTTTTTGAAAGGGTAGTTACCCTTTTGAAAAATGGTAACTACTCATTCGTTACCCTTCTGAATAAGGGTAACTACCCTTTTGAAAAAGGGTAACTAATCATTAACTGCCTATTTCTTTTGTATACCTTATTGTAAAGTGTTACAGAAATGTGTGTTTAGTTTAATTTGTCTTTTCTCATTTTTTCCCCTTCTCTGTTTTTTCACCTTAAATCTCTGTCTGTTGTTTGTTGTGTTTTTGCAAAAGAGGTTGTTTTTTTTTCTCTATGCATGATTTATTCACTTGTTTTGTTTTGTTTTGAACCAAAAAGTCATAAATTTGCGCCGCCTTTGTTTTTGGTTCACAGCAGAAGTCGATTTACGGCTGCGTTTTATTTTGGAGATCGTCTCGTCTGCTTCTGTTGTTGTTAAAGTGTCTGTTCCTACACATCCCACTTCAAGCTTTTTTCACTTTCTTTCCCCGAACTAAAGACTTCTCTTGTGACTTTCACTCAATTTGGTTCCCTTCATTCATGAATCATCAGGAGGCACACACACACACACACACACACACACACACAGACACACACACACACACACACACACACACACACCGACACACACACACACACACACACACACACACACACACACACACACACACACACACACACACACACACACACACACACACACACACACACACACACACACACACACACACACACACACACACACACACACACACACACACACACACACACATACACACACTGCACAAACACAGACAAATAACGAAATAACGATTGAATGTCGTTTCCAAGTCTTGAAACATGAAAAACAATAATTAAGAAGGAAGGAGGGTATTTATCATCTTCATGTGAAGATTTAACATAAAACAGCTTTCAACTATAGTATTTATATGTAAGTAAAGTTCTTTCTTAACTCCTTCTGCTGTCCTCGGGTCAAATTTGTCCCATTTTCAAAAAGTTTCTTTATCAGAGATTTGGCTTCCATACAACCATTACTCTTCACGAGTCAAATGAATTATCATCATCATGTGGGTGTTTCGAATTCATATCATTTGAAAAAAAATCTAATAAAAGAAAGTCAAAAAAAAGTGGCAAAAATGTCGGAAAAATATTGACAAAACATTGGAAAAAGTGACAAAAAAAATGAAAAAAAGCTTCAAAACCACAGAGAAACGAGACGAAAAACGCAGAAATAAGTGACAAAAACATTGGGAAAAGTGACAATAGTGTTGAAAAAGTTGACTGTTTTAAGAGTTTTCATTTTAAATTTCGACGCAGAAAAACTAAAATGGGAAGACATTCAACATTGGTTATTGACTAATCAAATATGCTGCCATAATCCAGAATAACGTGTTTGTGTGGGTGTTTTATTCAAATTTATAGCATTTGAAGAAAATTAAACAAAAGAACGTTTAAAAAAAAAGTGGAAAAAATGCCGCAACAACTGAAATAAATCGACAGAACATCGGACAAAGTGATAAAAACATTGTGAAAAGCGACAATAGTGTTGAAAGAGAACTCAGAATAAGAAAAATGTTGCACTGTCGACAGGAAGACATTCAACATTGGTTATTGACTAATCAGATATGCTTCCATTATCCAGAATAACGTGTTTGTCATCTCATCGCTATAGTAGTGTGTCTGTGTGTGTGCTTAATGTGTTGTGATGTGAGTCTATGCACTTTCACCTGTGTCTACTGTGTATGAGACTTGTGTTTTCCTCATGCCATCAACCTGCCAGTAGTCCTGATCTGGAATAGTGGTTGTGTCATTATAATTGTTTATGCCTTTTATGTCTTTCTAGTTTTATGTGTATTTGTTGTGTTGCTGCAGTGTATCTATTGTTTTAAGCCATCAACCTGCTATAGGGACTGCAGATGAAAATTATCCTGTATGGGTAAATCTGGCACGTTTACATGTCGGACTCTGTACTCGTGTTGATTAATGTGCGTTGTCCCTTTAAATCCTCCTGTTGTCCTCAGGTCCAAAGTTTCAATATCAGAAATTTGGGTTTCTTTCAACCAAATTTTCCAAGAAACTAACGTGGATGGTTCCATACAACCATTACTCTTGACATAATAGGTAAAATAAATGATCAGTTCACTACTTTTATTTAATGTGGGTGTTATATTTAATTTTATAGCATTTGATAAAAACAAAAATGACAAAAGAGCGTTGAAAAAAAGAAAAAGATGTCGGGAAAGGATTCACAAACGCGGGCAAAAAAAATCGACAAAAACATCAAAGAAAATCGTTGAAAAAAATCGACAAAAATGTCCAAATAGTGACAAAAAAACCTGGGAAAAAAATCAACAACATCAGCAAAATGACAATTGTGAAACGAACAACAAAAGGTTGAAAAAAAAGTTCACTTTTAAAAATTTTACCCAGAAAAAAAAAAATTTGGTTGGTCGACGAGAAGACAACACAAGGGTTAACACAGAATTATTATATTTAACTTTTCTTGATTTGTAAAAGCTGTTTGGCTCAAGGGTTTTGTGTTGAAAGCGCTGTGCGCTGTGGGGTTCTTGTGTGATAATTCAGCTGTGAGTGCAGATGGATTTAGAAAGTTACCAAACGAGCAGACATGATGCTCACTGGTCGAGTCTCTTCTACTGTAGAAACCAACGGCTGCCAGAGGAAAGGAAGAAATTATAAAAAAACAAAAAAAACATTAAATTAATGCTTTTTTTGAGAATGGGTTGAAATGTGCAGAAACACTGGTACGATCCTTTAAAAGTGTAAAAGTGTAAAACGGACAGAGAAACATTCAAAAAGACACAATCCAATTCAAGAAACAAAATCAGAAAAAAAATCTTTTGGAAAACACTAAATGTACTAAAATGTACCAAAAAAAGAAACTGCAGTATTCTTCTTTAAAAAAAAAAGGAGAATACGGCGAGTTTTCTTCAACAGGAATGTAGTAAAGTGAAAGCGTACTTGTTCTCTGAGGGCAGCATTTTCTGTGGCACTCGCACTGGCCCCCCCTCCGGCATCGGATACCAGCTTTAGGATCATATACAGTCAAGTGTTAGCACCACATTAGCGTGTTCCACGTAGCATTATATCCTGCTTCACAAAGAAAGATTCCCCCCCTTCCTTCGCTGCTCCACGTCTGGCCAAAAAAGCTCTCGGGGAGGCTGAGCCGTGGCCATTTGTGGGGGGTGGGTGGGGGTTGACATTTTACACCTATTTCCTAACGGAGGATTACTGTAAATCACAACCAATGTAACCAGAGTCACAAAAAATGTTGCCCGGTAGAGCTCTGTCTCTCTGTGTGTAGCCTATAGCGTGGATTATCTGGTGTGGTGTAGCAGAGAGACAGAGAGAGAGAGAGAGAGAGAGGGTGGGGGGGGTCACAGGGGTCAACAGAGGATTTCGTACGGTTTGTTTTCACATTATCACCTCGTCAGGAGGGTCACAGGATCTGGGCCTGCCCTGCTCATGCTGACAGAGGGGAGCGACGGGACTGAGGGCGAGGAAAAGGCTGTTTTTATTCAACACAATTAGTTTTGGAGTTAGATGAGCTATATGTGTGTGTGTGTGTGTGTGTGTGTGTGTGTGTGTGTGTGTGTGTGTGTGTGTGTGTGTGTGTGTGTGCATGATAGGACTGTTGTGAATGCGGCTGCAGAGGAAACACAGGCAGAAGGCCACGGCAGAGAAGAGAGAGAGACAGAAAAAGGTCAGAGATACACACACACACACACACACACACAAAAACACGCACACAGATACACAGACACACACACAAACAGTAAAACACGCACACAGATACACACACACACACGCACAAACACACACACACAGACGCACAAACACACACACACACACAGAGACGCACAAACACACACACACAGTCAGACACGCACACAGATACACACGCACAAACACACACACACAGACGCACAAACACACACACACAGCACCGCACAAACACACACACACAGTCAGACACGCACACGCACATGCACAGACATGCACAGACATGCACACAGACGCACGCATGCACTCATGCACACACACAGACACACACACACAGACACACATGCACGCACGCATGCACGCATGTACGCATGCACGCACACAGACAGACACACACACACACACACACACACACACACACACACACAGACTCTGAAAAAGTCAGAGTAACCATCAATGTTTGTGGTTTCTAAACAATCAGTAGATCTGTCCCTCAGACACACACACAGAGACACACACACACACAGACACACAAACACACACACACACACACAGACTCTGAAAAAGTCAGAGTAACCATCAATGTTTGTGGTTTCTAAACAATCAGTAGATCTGTCCCTCAGTGAGGAGACGTTGTCTTCGTCTTCGTCTTCGTGTCCCCCTATGTCTCTAGCTCAGAGGTTTAATACTGAAGCCTGACGCTGCTTAATTAACAAAGTCAAACTAAAGGCTGTTTTTATTCAACACAATTAGTTACACAAATTAATACACAAAATAGATATATGTGTGTGTGTGTGTGTGTGTGTGTGTGTGCAGGATAGGACTGTTGTGTACGCGTTGTAGGAGAAACAGGCAGAAGGCCACGGCCGAGAAGAGAGGGACAGACACAAAAGGGAAAGAGAAACAGGTGTACACAGCTGCATGTCTGAAAGTCATTTTGTCATCAAGCTGCAACAAACCTGTTTTATAGAGTGTCGGACTGCACGCCTACAAACGTTATCTTACGTTGAAAAGTAATTGGTACAAAAGTCTTTAAAGTAAGTCTCGAGATATGTGATATATTTCCTCTTGTCAACACATCCCGTTAAAAGAGACTCAAACCAAGAATAGATGTAAGTACTGTGTGTGTCTCACAGCCTGATGTATCGTTACAGCCAACCAGTCCTCCAAACTGTTCGACGATATGTGTCGAGGTTTTAAAAGTGTCTTTAATGTTGTGAAATGGTCGCAGCGTGGTTATGTTTAGGCACCAAAACTACTACGTTAGGCTGCGTCTGACAGTCCGGCAAAAACGCAGGTCTTCCTATTGACTTTGAATTGGGGGGTGGTGCGTTTAGGCTGCGGCGGGGGTTGCTACAGGGGGGACACTTAAAGGTCCCATGACATGGTGCTCTTTGGATGCTTTTATATTGGCCTTAGTGGTCCCCTAATACTGTATCTGAAGTCTCTTTTATATAGACCTTAGTGGTCCACTAATACTGTATCTGAAGTCTCTTTTATATAGACCTTAGTGGTCCCCTAATACTGTATCTGAAGTCTCTTTTATATAGACCTTAGTGGTCCCCTAATACTGTATCTGAAGTCTCTTTTATATAGACCTTAGTGATCCCCTAATACTGTATCTGAAGTCTCTTTTATATAGACCTTAGTGGTCCCCTAATACTGTATTTGAAGTCTCTTTTATATAGACCTTAGTGGTCCCCTAATACTGTATCTGAAGTCTCTTTTATATAGACCTTAGTGGTCCCCTAATACTGTATCTGAAGTCTCTTTTATATAGACCTTAGTGGTCCCCTAATACTGTATCTGAAGTCTCTTTTATATAGACCTTAGTGATCCCCTAATACTGTATCTGAAGTCTCTTTTATATAGGCCTTAGTGGTCCCCTAATACTGTATCTGAAGTCTCTTTTATATAGACCTTAGTGGTCCCCTAATACTGTATTTGAAGTCTCTTTTATATAGACCTTAGTGGTCCCCTAATACTGTATCTGAAGTCTCTTTTATATAGGCCTTAGTGGTCCCCTAATACTGTATCTGAAGTCTCTTTTATATAGACCTTAGTGGTCCTCTAATACTGTATCTGAAGTCTCTTTTATATAGACCTTAGTGGTCCCCTAATACTGTATCTGAAGTCTCTTTTATATAGACCTTAGTGATCCCCCTAATACTGTATCTGAAGTCTCTTTTATATAGGCCTTAGTGGTCCCCCTAATACTGTATCTGAAGTCTCTTTTATATAGACCTTAGTGGTCCCCCTAATACTGTATTTGAAGTCTCTTTTATATAGACCTTAGTGGTCCCCCTAATACTGTATCTGAAGTCTCTTTTATATAGACCTTAGTGGTCCCCCTAATACTGTATCTGAAGTCTCTTTTATATAGACCTTAGTGATCCCCTAATACTGTATCTGAAGTCTCTTTTATATAGGCCTTAGTGGTCCCCTAATACTGTATCTGAAGTCTCTTTTATATAGACCTTAGTGGTCCCCGAATACTGTATCTGAAGTCTCTTTTATATAGGCCTTAGTGGTCCCCTAATACTGTATCTGAAGTCTCTTTTATATAGGCCTTAGTGGTCCCCTAATACTGTATCTGAAGTCTCTTTTATATAGACCTTAGTGATCCCCTTATACTGTATCTGAAGTCTCTTTTATATAGGCCTTAGTGATCCCCTAATACTGTATCTGAAGTCTCTTTTATATAGACCTTAGTGGTCCCCTAATACTGTATCTGAAGTCTCTTTTATATAGACCTTAGTGGTCCCTAATACTATCTGAAGCTAAATCGTTAGCCTATTTTTATAACAGCGTCTGCTACGGAGCCATAACGTGAGGTACAAGGTAATGGAGCCTTTTATACATTGTCGTGTTTTTTTAGAAATAAACAACGGACAAATAGAGTCTTTAAACGCTTCAGATGTAAAGTTATTCGCTGTCAAAGTGACTTCAAAATGAATGGGAGTTAATGGGATGCTAACAGGAGGTGATGGCTTGTTAGCCTCAGAATCTCCCAATAGGAGGGATGCTTTCCGGATGCTCGCTTACCCCCTTGGTTTTGAGGCGGTGCGAGAGTCCCGTACAGGAAACAGGATATCACACTGCCTCTATCGCTGCCACAAGAAAGTTTTACAACCCCAAACACAGGCTCTGAACTGGCCGGGAGTTTGTGCAACAGCTGAATGTTTCCTCGCCATGTCTCGCTGTTCTCTATTCTTTCTCTCTCTCTCTCTCTCTCCTGTGAAATGAAGCTGCCTTCAAGTGCGGTCAGAAACGTTGAGATCTATAAACGATCTCACAGGAAACAGTAAATGTGAAGTATAAAGTCTACTTGTGCTGCGAACAGGACGTCGCACAAATAGTTTTGTACCAGCGGCAATCACTCTATTAAACAAACGGTACAATTATTTGCACAAAACGCACAAGCACTTTAGTCATGTACTGTTTTCTATTCCTCTTTTTTCTATGTTTTACTACCTGTTTTTATATGTTTCAATGTTTTGTGTGTTTGTATGTTGTATGTTATGTTGTGGTCTACAAAGTTTTAAGGATGTCCTGCCTCTTAGACTGTGAAACCAGTTTACCTATGGGTACCAATAAAGTAACCTAACCTAACCTAAAAGGGCCGTCATTGACAATCTCCCCGCCGCACAACCCCTGCGCCAAAATGTCAGATCAGTTTTTTTGTTGTGAATGCCCACTTAAGTTTAGAAAAAGGTCATGTTTTGGGTTAAAATCAGACGTTACTTTGCTTCCTGAAGGTTTCACGCACGTGACGCTGAAACCGACTATCGCTAAGTTTAAAAAAACACTCCCCGTTTCCTTTTGTTTTCAAAACGGGACTTGAACCCCGGTCTCCTGGGTGACAGTCCTGTGTTTGTTTGACCCATCCAACCCCCTCCCCCACTTACGCGTAAAATTTGCCGCTCTTATACTTCGTCACCTTACTTCCTGCTTTGCTCCCGTCGTAACTACTACGCCCACTAGAGGGCACCGCCACTAGAATATAGGATAATTACTTCTCGAACAAACGACTTCTGGGAGGGTATAGACATCTATCCATCAGATATAGTTTATATCTATGGGGTATAGAGAGCCGAAGTCCCGCCCCTCTACCTCCGGTCCATGGGACCTTTCTTTCAAAAAAAATATGAACGGGAGTCAATGGGGAAAGACAAATTATTTTTTGATCCCGTTTGAATCGAGCCATGAATTACACATATGATGTTCATCAGTTTAATAGATGATTTCGCAAGTCAAGAAAGTCTCATTTTATTGTTAAACTGTTGAAGTACAAGACTGTGAAAATACGTAATTAGAAAGAATATCACACTTCAAAGTTGCATGGATGATGTCTTACTCAAATGAGCCGAGGATCTTGCTCGTTCTTTTGCTTCTCTGCTGAAAACACTTCACTGGATAAAACCCAGCAGCTGAGATAACGTTACATGTGTTGTTTAACAGAGCTAAGCTAGCTAGCTAGCTAGCGAGCAAGTTGAGCATCAAGCTAGGTGAGGTAGATTGTGTGAGACGAGAGATGTAGTCCACTGGGAGATGTAGTCCACGGAGCAGTTTCACACTAAACTAAGTGGTCATATGACAAACCTCCAGGCAAAACTGAGACTTTCTTCGGTTGAAAAATTATCTTTTAAATTGACGGACATCATATGTGTAATCTATGTCTCAATTCAAACGGGATCAAAAAATTATTTGCCCGTTCACTACCGTTGATATTTTTTCCGAATTAAGGTCCCATGAGGTCCACCGGAAGAGGAGGGACTTCGCCTCTCTATTTCAGGGAAGAACGCTCTCATAAAAACCCATAAGTGAGCCACTCTGTGTCACTGGGTGGCATGTTCCTTCATTAGGAACACACACACTGTAGTTTCTTCTTTATTCTGCCTCAATCCCACACACACACACACACACACACACACCGCCCTGCTGCCGCAAATGCTCACTGGAGCACCAAATGTGGATCAATACGCCGCTTAAAATAGTCCCCGACAAACGCCCGTTTTACCCCTGATTGTTTGACGGTGACGTGCTGTTTTAGGAAGCTGCTGGTGAAACGTGGAGCTGAGAGACGCAGACAGGAAGTCAGACAGTATTGAGAGGTGGACTAACACATTGTTGGTTCGGGCTCTGAAGATGGGATTTGAAGAGAATAAGAAAAATATAGAATAACACACATTAAACGGCGGTGTGCTGACAGTTTGAGTCCAGGTGGATCAGAAGAGACGGTCAGAGGTATGTGCAGGTAGAACAGGAGGAAATGAAACAATAACAGAAAGAACGTCTGTGTGTGTGTGTGTGTGTGTGTGTGTGTGTGTGTGTGTTACGGTGGTGTTAACATGTGTTTATTGTGGTATTTTTCATCTGGAGACACATGTGTGTGTGTGTGTGTGTGTGTGTGTGTGTGTGTGATGTTCTGCAGCAGAAAACCGAGTAGAAGTCAGTGCTGATGTAGTAGTAGTAGTAGTAGTAGTAGTAGTAGTAGTACAACTTGGCTTTGAATATTTTGAATTTTGGGAGATTTTAAACTTATTACTCCCCTGCTTCCAACATGAGTTAAACTCATATAATTACATCCTTTAATTACATCCTATCTTGTAACTTTCTCTCTTTATTTTCTACCTTTCTGCTGCCCTTCACTCTTGCCTGTTCCCTTTTCTTCCTTCTGTCCTTTGCTTCTTTGCTTCCTCCCTCCTTCCTTTCCTACATCATTCCCTTCTTTCCTTGTTTCCTTCCGTCCTCCCTTCCTTCCTTTTGTGCGTAGTTTCTTTACTTATTTTCTTCCTGCTGTCCTTACTTTTCTTTCATCTTCTTCCCTTTCTTCCTTCTTCAACTAAGTTAAAAGTATGAATATCCCCAAAGATAGACTACTTGTTTTTTACATAACTTTTACTGTTGATACCTGCAATATTTTGCAAACACTGCATTATAATGAAGGGGTTTTATTACCTCATTTATTACATTTAAAAAAAATGATGTCTTGACCCCTTTATTTGCAAATGAAGAGACATTTTACTGGTTAAACATTTTTGTTATTACTTTTTGAAAGCAGGACTTCTTCCTCTGTGCTGCAGAACAGCAGTGTTAGCCGAGCGTTAGTACAGAAGCAGCGCAGTGTGAACAGGTGTGTGTGTGTGTGTGTGCGTTGTTGTGGAGTCTACCTGTAGGGGGCGGCGCTGCCCCAGGACAGGTAGTCGTTTGGGCGCGGTGCAGGGCGCGGTACAATTGGCTGCTCCACCGCTGTCACGTCTCCGGAGTAAGATTTAAGGAGCGAGGCGTTTTTGCTGGCCAGCATGGCGCGCTCGTTCCTGCGAAACTTAGCTCTCCGGTTCTGGAACCAAACCTGGAATCAAAGACAACGACAACAGGATAAAAGATCAGAAATTTAAAGTCTCTAAAGTCTCTTTTTCTCATTTTGTCTGACGGTTTTTAACCCCTGTGGGCTCTTTACAGAAGCCCTCAAAGTTCCAAAGATACCAAACATTTCGGTTGAACTTGGATCTCAAATGATGCACGAGACATCTAGAATATTTCCATTTGTGTGGAGCGGTGCCGCAGAAGAGTTTTTCATTGGCTGAATCAGTAACAAACATTTTAGGTTCAGTGCCAAAGCAGGAAGAAGTGTGGCGTTCAGGGTAAGGGACGGATTGACACGTTCAGGACAATCAGAAGCAATGGGCCTGATGAGGGCTGCATGATATCAGGAAAATATGCGATAACATTGTTCAAAATCCTGATAATGATATAACTTTCCATAAATAAACAGATATTAAAGTGTACCCTTGACTAATGCTACATTTACATTGCTACATTTTTTACTTAAAAAAGAATATCTCTTAACGCCAGAGCAGTATGAATGTGAGTTGTCAATGTAGCCAAGGATATTGGCTATGTTTCCCCCTCTCATTCCCCCTGCTCTGGCGTTTTTCCCTCTCATTCCCCCTGCTCTGGCTTTTCCGAGCCTCTAAACCGGAGACATTAGGAAACATTTCTGACCCGTTTTGGTTGGTAATCTGCGGGGTTGTGTTGCAGTCTCAACCTGTCCCGTATTAACACAATGTGGTATCCCTGGACACTATACCTCAAACATCAAACACTTTAAAACCAAACTTAGCGATGGAGAGAGAGGTAGCCTCAGACTTGCACAGTACCTGTGCTCGCGCTGCGTCGTCTCTACTGTATCCAGCATGTTGCCAGACAGCTGACGTCTTATTTCATTTAGGCACTAGTTCCTCTCTGGCATTCACACGTTCAGTCTGTGCTCATCTTGTCACATTTTCCTCCTTCAACGACGCAGCGTAGCACGACAGCGCTGGTCGGATAAACCTCACTGGCATGAGTGCAGATTCTGACAATCAGATGAAGCCTAGCGGCGAAGGCATGGTACGTATCAAACAGAATGAAATTCCATACATTGTTACCCAGAGGGGATAAAAGTGAAAGCAAAAAGTCTTTAACCACTGGAAAACTGAACCACAACCACACACACAACTGCTTTTTTGAGGTTCCGTTTTTCTACTTTTTTGGAGATTTTTTTTTGCGTATTTCTATGTTTTCGTAGCATTTGTTGTCGCTTTCTTCAAGGTTTTTGTCTGGCTGCAGTAGGGCAAAAGCGACAAGTGTCGAAAAATAACAACGTATTGAATTACATTGAGTTACTTCATTTAAAGTGCAATGTTGCAATGTGTTTATCGCGCTATGTGGCATCATGGTGACAATTAAAGAAAAAGATATATATAGTTCCTAAAGCCTAGAATTAGTAACTTTAAAAGGTAATTTGATCCTCAACAAACCAAAGTGAAGTGCTAAATGTTCTTCAGTCTGCTCTTACATTTGGGGATGAAATAAGCTCAACTCAAAGCTCCACCAACAAGCTTTTATTTTGGAGCTCTGAACCACATCTCATGTCTTCATCAGCGGGTTAAACAAACTAAGGTGTGTCACGATTCCTGGTTGTATTCCAGCCTGAACATGAGACATTTTGTTTCATGTTTCTCTGAAGTACAGTAGGTGAAGTCAAATAAAGTCACGTATAAAATAGCCAGACCTTTCTCCGCAGCGCTGTGGAGGAAGGTCTGGCAATGCGAGACTACATATAATATATTCACCTAAAAACATTCAGAAGCTTTTTTCAAGAATTTTCTACATGATTCTCTGAACTCTTGTCTCAGGTACAAACTTTAATTTCAGTCGCATGCATCTCTACTCTCTTCCACACACACACACACACACACACACACACACACACACACACACACACACACACACACACACACACACACACACACACACACACACACACTTCCTTCATCTCCCTATCAGAGATTACTTCTGAAGAACATACCCGCCCCCCATCCCACCCCACCCACCCCTGTCCTTTACTAAACACACGATGATGGGACGTGACTCGGGGGGTGCTAATGTTGTTCCTCGCTGTGAAATCAAATCCATTATTGGATGCCGTGGGCGCTCGCTTGGGCTCGCTGTCCGCTGACGCACAGCCTCAGGAATGAGCACAAAGTCTCTTTTATCAAAGCCTTTCTGCATCGCTCTCTGCTACACATTATTCACAGATGTGCTGCTTTTTTTTCTCCTTCCAGCAGCACCGTTTCCTCTTTCCCTCTCACTCTGCCCACGGAGCTAATGCGCTCTCTGTTGTGTTCAGAAAAACAGGCAAAGAAAAATAGACAAAAAAAGCATGGTACTTGCACATCCATCTGCAGTGAATGCATTGGATATACTCTATTATTTATTTAGTCATACATGTATGTGTCTGCTTTTAAAAGGATAGTTGCATGAACTTCTTCTGAGCTGCTTATACATTTCAAAGCTTATCCAGTGCAAGCAAGGAAGTCATTTTCACAATTCCCCTGATCAAAATCCCCATTTGTTTCTCCGACTTTCAGTTTTTCAGTTTTAGTTTAAGTGACTCTGTAAATGTCTTTGTCAGTGTCCTTTCTTAAGCGGTTAGATTAAAGAAAATCTGATTACATGAATGGATATACTCTTATTTCTTGAGTCATACATGTATAACAAGTGTACAAGGCCTGTATGCTTTTAAAAGGATAGTTGCATGAACCTCTTTTTGCATGCTTGTACATTTCAGAGTGTATCCAGTGCAAGCCAGGAAGTCATTTACAGTTGTTTCTCTGACTTTCACACTTTTTCAGTTGCAGTTTGAGGGACTTGGAAAAATCTCAGTCATTGTCCTTTCTTTAGCGGTTAGATTAAAGAAAATCTGATTACCTAAATATACATAGAGATATACACTAGATACAAAAGCTCACAGCTTCTTCACAAAGTTTAAATTATAAACCAATTCCACGTTACACCTTCTTATTCCATCTTATTATCACTACTTAACATATTTTCAGAATACATAGACACACCTACATTTTGAGTTTAAAAAAAAAACTGAAATTAGGAATTACTTTGACTATTTTGACACGTTGACACTTTTTTTGGCAGTTTTGACTCTTTTGATGCTTCTTTTTGGACAATTTTAACACTTTTTTGCGCTTTGTTGGACGGTTTTAACACTTTCAATGCACGTACTTACCTTCTGTCCTCTGGTTTGCCTGTTTGTAAAGCAAAATTATAAATGATCACCTAATTCTGTGCTACATCTAGGCTTCTGGCCAACTTAATTCAGTTTTTTTGAGCATTTTTTGGTTAAAAGAAACCCAAATTCAACTGATATAGATACTTTGAAAAAGGGTTAAATTTGATCCGAGGACAACTGGAAGGTTAAGCAACATCAAGTCATTTTGGACCTTTTTTTTGGATGTTCTGCTTACATAATTCGGGGCTGTAGCACCTAAAATTGTAATAACTTCCTAAAAACCTGATCGGAAATGTAATAAAACCTGTCCTCATGGATATGATCTTTACATTTTTACCGATAATGTAAAACCTTTCAGGTGGGTCGTTTTTTCATCCGTGTTTTTAAGCCGGATGATGTTATCATTTTGACAGGTAATGCAATAATGCAAAGAAAGTCAGCTTTTTGTTCTCTGAAATGTAAAGTGTCTGTATCGTGTTAGCTGACTGAAAACACCAACATGTGACACAGGTTTCATTTCTTGGAAAAGTAACTCAGAAATGTACAACAGATGGTAAGTGGTATGGTGTTACCGGGCAAAGACGCGTCAAAGTGAAGTCCCTGATCCCGCCCACAGCCGTGCTGATTGGCCGCTGAGCTAACGATTGTCCGTTACACCAGAGTGGATCTTAAGATCAGAAAAGACTTTACACAATCGATTCAATCCAGTGGTGTAGTCTAGTGTATTGTAGTGGGTATACTGTACTGTATATTGGCCAGAATCTGCCTTTGAGGGACGGGGGCTATATTTGGGTGTCCTCCTCCAGGGAAGTTTTGAGAATTAACGACTTCATTTCCTGTATTCCGACACACTTTTATTCACCAATTTACGATGGAAATACCTTTATTCATCCTATGTGAAGAAGAAAAATAGATATGACAATTCAAAATATATCAAAAATATAAAGGAAAGTATGTTGTTGCGTGTCATTGGGAATTTTTAAGTGTGTTTATGGAAATCCTGGAGCTTTCTTAGAGGGTGTACTGCGTAAACTTGCGTATCACGTAGACTACACCACTGGTTCTCAATGAAATGTTCTTTTTCATCTGAGTCAACAGTGATTCTTACTGGATATATGTCAATTCAGTCAGGGCATTTTATTACATAGTTAGGTGCCACAGGGTGAGAAAAGAATATATTTCTATTTATATTTGTGAGTGACACTGTGTCTTTTTTTAAATCATATTTTTACAGTGTTTCAGGCATTTTTGTCTTGCTTTGAAAGTGACAGTGGAGACACAGACACAGTGTACATGAAGAAACTACTCAGTTTTTGATGCTTTTTTGTCGCTTTGTTTGACTGATTGTCACTTGTAATTTTTTCTACATTTTTGTCACTTTTACGTTAGATGTTTTCCCCCCCACTACTACCAACTTATACCACAAGTTTTACACTTATTAATTCAGGGTCAATAAACCTAACTTTTGAGTTTAAGCTAAAATTGAATAAAACACCCAAAGTCAATGAAAGTAGTGAACTGATCATTCATTTTACTTGAGATGAGCGTTTCATAGAACCAACCATTTCAGGCAATTTGACTGAAAGAAACCCACATTTCTGATGTAGACACTTTTAGAAAATGGGTCAAATTTGACCTGAGGACATCAGGAGGGTTAATGTATTTATGTGACTGTTTGCTTTAATTGTCGGCTTTGAACCATCTAGGTTGCCACCTCAGTCTGCTGTATCGTTGGTCTTTATGAGTGTACTGTACATGGCTGCCACTTCGTGGTCGCTTTACCGTTTTTATGCATCTGTGACTGCATGGTTGTCTGCTACAGTTGTTAGTTTGTCTATTTTATAGTGTTGTTCCATGCGTGTCATTCCTAAAAGCCAAACCAAGGACAAGGACTGCAAGTTTGCCTGTGCCTAGAAGTCCTACACACATTGCATTGGTTTCACTTTAGATTTAACAACGCCTGTATGTATTGTTCTCGTCAAATAAAAATGATTAAAGGTCCAATCTGTGGGAATTTCTCCCGTCTAGCGTTGAGATCATATATCGCAATCAACTCTCTGGCGCCACACAGTTCAAAGTAGGTATTACAGTCTACCCCAGTTCATGCAAATGCAAATGTAAAATGTCAAGCCAAAAGGAATACTTGGAATTGATGGTGGAGGTAAATATTCATGAAAAAGGATAAGTTAGTGAACGGGCAACACAGATTTTGATTATGAACAACTAAATACACATATATACACTGGACCTTTAATAAAATAAAAACTTGTTAACTAATCGGAAGATTCTTTTTTGCATTCCCCTTTTTCAGCATCAAAGGCTTCATATTCAGGCTTTTGGCTGGTTAGACAAACTCCTCCACTTATTTCATTCTTCAACTGCATTTCATTTATGTTTGGTGGTAAAATATGTAATAATATCTCAGTCTCGGTTCTTTATCAGTGGAACTAAAGGTTACATAAAGGCGTTCATAATTAATACAGAAACTAAAGCAGCTTTTTTAATTCATCTGTTAGACTCATGTCACATTTGTGCGCATCGAACACTATATTTCCTGCATTTTTGGTGATTTTTTACGCCCGATTTATGTTGGAAATGTCACGGTACTTCCTGCTTCAAACAAGGGCTTAACTTTGGGTTCAACATTGGGGGTGGGGGTTGAGATCTGCAACTATCCAGGGAGGTCCTGGGACATCTCTGCATGGATTGAGAAAAGCGACAAAAACATGGGAAAAATTGTAGAAAAAAAACTGGAAAAAAGGAACAAAAACGTTGAAAAAAGGAACAAAAACGTTGAAAAAAAACTGTCAAAAAGGCAACAAAAACTCAGGATTAAAACACCAGAAGGGAGACAAAAACATTGAAACAATTCTCAAAAAAAGGCTACAAAATATCAAAGGTGTGAAAAAAATTGGAAAAAGCCCTAAAAATTTCCCCCCAAAAAACCCTAAAAAATAGGTGAAAAAATTGTCCGATAAAAGCAACAAAAACATGACAAAAATGTACAAACGTAATATAAATTACGTCTATGGCTGAAGAGGTGCAGAGTTGATTCACCTTCTTTCCTTTTCATGTCAGATCGTAAATGATGCTGTTGAGTTTGCAGACTGCTCCTACTTCACCGGAGGCATTGTGGGGGGGTAAGGTGCACAGTTAAGACACTATATACGTGTGTGTGTGTGTGTGTGTGTGTGTGTGTGTGTGTGTGTGTGTGTGTGTGTCTGGATGAAGAACCCATGACACTACCCACTACCAAGGATGTAACTTTGGGTTAGACATTTGGGGGTAGGGGGGTTGAGATCTAGGGAGCTCCCGGGACATGTACGCCTGTATTTCTTTTTAAAAGCGATAAAAACATTGAAAGAATTGTCGAAAAAAGCTCCACAGACTTCAAACAAATTGTCAAGAAAAGAAACTCAATAAGGATGACAAAAACGTCCAAAAAAACCTTGAAAACAGCAACAAAAATTTTGAAAAAATTGTGCAGAAACCTAAAAAAAGGTGACAAAAACTCAGAAAAAGCAGCAATTTTCAGGAACATTTTTTAAAAAGCAGCAAAAACATTGAAAAGGAACAAAAAATTAGGAAAAAGCCCAGTTTTGATTATTGAGGGGGTTGTAATCAACCACCTATGCCCATTACTACAATTTCCCAAAGACAAATATCAGTAAAAACTTCCAGTTGCATTTAGAACATAACTAGATTCTTCACTTGATGACATTTGGCTGAGTGATATCACTCATTATGCCGATGACTGCGTCATATTTAGCTCCTGTTCTGCTGCCGCCGTCATGTGTTGCACATTTGGCGTTTATCACTGATCTGTAAACCGCTGAGGAAATTAGACATCATTACATCCACTTTGGTGATCACATCCAGCCCCTTTGGGGAGTTTCCAAAAGTGCTCCCAGACTCCCCTCTATCAGAGATCATGTGAGTGTGTTTGTGAGGCGCTGACACGTTCTTATCAGCTCCTTATACAAAACATAAACATGTGAATGGCAGGGATTTCCCCGCCATTATGAGGTTCAGGTGCAGCAACTAAGCCGAATGAGTGTAAGTGAAAGACTTTCCTCATATCTAATGACTGTAGTTGGACGTCTTTAAGCTTTTTGAGGGTTATTTATGTATGATCTGCTCTAGCTTTTCCAACGTTTCAGACACTGATATGGTGATAATAACGATCCTAAACAGAAAGCACCAAAAGAAGACACAAATTGCATTTTCTTTTATTAAAAAACTTCACATTTTCTTCGGGAAAGGACACTTAAACCCCCCGCCAAATACATTGGGTATACTGTATGTCAATACGCCAAATAAAGCCAAAGTTTTTGTTCCTTTTCAATGTTTTTGCCACTTAAAAAACAAACAAAAAAAAAGTTTTTGTTGCCTTTTTAGAGTTTTCTTTGGACAATTTTTTAAACATTTCTGTTTTGTTTTTTGACAATTGTTTGGACGTTTTTGTCTTCCTTTTTTAATTTTTTTTTGGACGATTCTTTCGAAGTCTGGGGCGCTTTTTACGACATTTGTCGCCTTTGGACGCTTTTTTCAAGTTTTTTTTCGACAATTATTTCAATGTTTTTATCGATTTATTAAAAAGCAACATGCATACATGTCCTGGGACCTCCCTAGATAGTTGGAAATCTCTACCCCCCACCCCCTCCAGTTGAACCCAAAGTTATGCCCTTGGTAGTGGATAGTGTCATGGGTTCTTCATAAACACGCACACACACACACACACACACACACACAGGCTGGTTAATATGTCCTGATAAGTAGGAGCCATTAAGTAGGATTGAATGTAAAAGTGTAAGAGCTAACAGATGATGGAGGAAGACTTGTCCTGTTTTGGGACTACATGTGCTCCAGTTTCTAAGAAAACTTCTCTCCAATACCCGGCTGGTTCTGCTGCTCTGTTGATCAAACACACAAACAAACAAACTCAGCTGTTCATAACTCTTAACCCTTCGTGAGAACAACGGGTCACTGTGGTCATCCAATGAGCTTATTTTAGAAGTCCCAAAGTCGAGGTGCAAACCGTGGGGCTGATCACGCTTTTACAGTTGCTGCCCCCGAGACTTTGGAACAGCTTTCCCACCGGACATTCACACTGTTACATATCTAACCCTCAAAACTTATTTTTTTAGAATGACTTTGAATACATAATAGCGCTGTGACATTTTCCCCTTTCTTCCTCCTGCTTTTATGTTACGTTTTCTGATCTTACTGTGCGTTATGTTTTTATTCTTGGTCCTAGATGTTAAGCACTTTACATACCTGCTGGTTGCTGTAAAGCAGGGGTGTCAAACTCATTATAGTTCACGGGCCACATCCCCCTTATTTGATCTCAAGTGGGCCAGACCAGTAAACCACTCCAGAAAGATCAGAAACTTTATCTGCCACAGAGTTTCTGTCAGCGTTCTAAAAAATGTTACGGACCATAAAGAAAGGGGTAATATTCAGAGAAAAAAACTCTAAGATTAAAGTCGTAAAGTTATGGAAAAAGAACTTGGATATTCTCTGAGATTGAAGTGGTACATTTGGAATTGGAATGAATTACTTCTCTGCAATTTGCAAAGTCCTCCAGGGCCTGATTGGACCCTTTGGCGGGCCGGTTCTGGTATGTTTGACACCCCTGCTGTAAAGGGTTATATAAGTAAATGTTGATTGATTGATGAATCATTTAATAAATCATTAACGGGTCCCACAGGGTGCCAAAGCCCCAAGAATATTTTTTTGGTTTTGCCTTTAATTGATAGGACAGTTGTAGACAGGAATGGGGGAGAGAGATGGGAAATGACTTGCAGTAAAGGGCCACGGGTTGGAATCGAACCGATGTACCAAATAAAGCAGTTTCTGTGTCCGTTTCTCTATAAATATCCGGTTATTTCAGTGTCCCTAAAGTAGTTTAATGCCCACAGGTCTCTTCCTACTTCATGACTCAGCTTTCTTTCAAATCTGATGACTTTTATAGCTTCTTTTTCTATGATCAAAGGTTAAAGCTATCACTGCTACTGGAGGAAAAACCTCCAGTTAGCTGATTGCTAACGTTAGTTCAAAACACCATTCAAGTGACAGCCTTTGTTGTGTCTGATTGCTAACTTGTAGCCAGCAGTGAACCAACTTCGTTATGTAGGTCCATTTTTATTGTATTGACATTACCAAAGTCTCTCGTAAGCAGGTTCTCGTCGGCTACTTCAGCCTCTAATCTAGAACTGATATCAGGGATCATGGTGGGAAAATGTGATGCTTTACGCTAAATTATAAATTACTGCTACGTGATGTACATATCTCGTTATTCTGTGGCTAACAGCAATTGTTGCATGCGCAACTCACATCTGCACTCGACTCACATCGGGTAGTGACACACCTAAAAGTCCCTGAATGTGTTGTTGTTTTGCTCACCTGCACTCTGGCCTCGGTGAGGTTGACGCGGCGGGCCAGGTCCTCTCTGACGAAGGCGTCGGGGTAGTGTGTCCTCTCGAACACTCGCTCCAGAGCCTGGAGCTGGCTGCTGTTGAAGGTGGTCCTGTTCCTGCGCTGCTTCCTCTTCTTTTTCTCCTCCGTGTTCATCTGTTCATCTGCAAGGGGAGGAGGATGAGGAACTTTTAGAACATCTGCGAGGGCTTTCTTTTAGTTTGTAGCTACAGAGAAGGTAGGCCTACAGTCTCTATAAGTCTGTTTCCTTCCTCTTTCTTTGTGTTGTAATTCTAACCTCCGGTGGATTTGTGAGGACTATGGTTAACTACTCCTCAGATCTCTGCAGGGTAAATCCAGACAGCTAGCTAGACTATCTGTCCAATCTGAGTTTTCTGTTGCACGACTAAAACTACTTTTGAACGTACACATGTTCCACCAAAACAAGTTCCTTCCTGAGGCTAATTTCCAGAGGCACCGTGGCTTTTCCCGGTGTTTAGGGCCGCCCCAAGACGATTGTGATTGGTTTAAAGAAATGCCAAAAAACCAGAGCACGTTTTTTCGCCCATCCCAGAATGCTGTGTGAACTAACCAGACCCTCCTCCGCGGCGCTGTGGAGGAAGGTCTGGCGATGCAAGACTAGTAGGCCTTAGGGGTGGGAATAACCAGAGGCCTCACGATACAATATCATCAAGATACTTATGTCACGATACGATATTATTGCGATTTTAAACATATTGCAATATTCTGCGATATATTGCAATGTATTACCTTTTTTCCAACTTCAAATGATGTCCCCAAAGGAAACTTTTGTCAACATCTGTTTTATCTAAAAAGATACATTTCTCTGTCTGTTCATCTCACTTCAATTTTATTGCTCCAAAATGGGATTGTCAAGCAGACAGACTGACCAACACATATATCATAAAAGATCGATACTTGGCATCTGTGTGAATCATTTAATAAATCCTTAACGGGTCCCACAGGGTGCCAAAGCCCCAAGAATATTTTTTTGGTTTTGCCTTTAATTGATAGGACAGTTGTAGACAGGAATGGGGGAGAGAGATGGGAAATGACTTGCAGTAAAGGGCCACGGGTTGGAATCGAACCGATGTACCAAATAAAGCAGTTTCTGTGTCCGTTTCTCTATAAATATCCGGTTATTTCAGTGTCCCTAAAGTAGTTTAATGCCCACAGGTCTCTTCCTACTTCATGACTCAGCTTTCTTTCAAATCTGATGACTTTTATAGCTTCTTTTTCTATGATCAAAGGTTAAAGCTATCACTGCTACTGGAGGAAAAACTTCCAGTTAGCTGATTGCTAACGTTAGTTCAAAACACCATTCAAGTGACAGCCTTTGTTGTGTCTGATTGCTAACTTGTAGCCAGCAGTGAACCAACTTCGTTATGTAGGTCCATTTTTATTGTATTGACATTACCAAAGTCTCTCGTAAGCAGGTTCTCGTCGGCTACTTCAGCCTCTAATCTAGAACTGATATCAGGGATCATGGTGTGAAAATGTGATGCTTTACGCTAAATTATAAATTACTGCTACGTGATGTACATATCTCGTTATTCTGTGGCTAACAGCAATTGTTGCATGCGCAACTCACATCGTGGCACAGTATTGCCACGAAAAATATCGCGATACTGTGCTGTATCAATTTTTTTTCCCCACCCCTAGTAGGCCTACCATAAAACAATGCATTCTGATTAAAGGTTTGGTACGATATCGTACGCAAATGTATGCACACCAAATCATATGATATCTTTTGAAAAGAGGTGACTGACGCCTGGTCACAGAGCTCCGTGCTGTCGGGTTGTTTCAGCGGTCGTTGCTAGTTGAGTTTAGCCGACAACAAGTGATTGCAAGCCTCGACGACTCGGTTCAGTTTAGACACCAAAACCGACTAACTTCAGGAAAAAGATGGTGGTTTGGATTTTAACCCTTGTGTTGTCCCTCGGTCTGTTTTAACGTTACCTGTTTATGAAACATAAAGTATAAATTATAACCCAATTCTGCGTTACATCTTAGCCAACTTCATTCCAACTTGTTACCACTGGTTTTCCACTTCTTGTTGGAATTCAATGGTCAACAAACTTCATTTATATGAAATTATACCTAAGTTTAAAAAAAAAGCTGAAATTATGTAATATTTTGACTAATTGTTAAGATCAGAAGATGTGTGTGAGTGGATAATCACAGACTGATCAGTATAACGTTACTGTTTTGAAACCATTTCAATTTTTTTGAACCATTCATGTTATATTTGGGCACTTTGGTTGAAAGAAACCCAAATTTAGGATGTAGGTACATTGAAAACGGGTCAAATTTGGCTTGAGGACAACATGAGGGTTAAGACTACCGAGGAACAAACACGCGTTTCCTGGGTGAAAGTCTTTAGTTTTTCCTGGGAAGCGAAGTCCTCTCCCCGGCTAGAAAGCGCTGTGTTTGCTGCTTCAGACCTCGATCAGAAACAGAGTGATCAAGTAACGAAGATTTGGGTATCTATACTTTACTGGAGTAATTATTTTACAGCAGACTTTTTACTACTCCTTACGTTTTCACGCAATTATCTGTACTTTCTACACCTTACATTTTAAAAATAGCCTCGTTAGTCCTATTTCAGTTCGGCTGGTCATCGTTAAAAAAAAAAAACCCAAAACCCCAAACCATCCAGATAAATCGCACCATCCGGATAGATTGAATTTGATTGTGGTTGGATGAGAAGTATAAACATATACCATATACCATTTACCATTGGCATACACCCTATTGGTTTGTACGCGATCCATCGCACCTGCACATGACACAAATCACAACTAGCAGACGTCTGTAGCCTAGTACGAAGACGTCCGTGGTAGAGACTCAAGAGAACTCGAGCGAAATGTCCCAACCAATCACCAGCGAGGAGGTTGGTAGCCAGGAAGACCAGCCAACCCTTCTACATCCCTGGCCGAACCTGGAAGAATCTTTCGAAATGGTTGGACATTAACATTATAGTCATTATGGTCTTTAGAAAAATGTTTTTTTTTGTGGAGGTGGGGTAGTGCACGATAGGCCCCCTGTGGCGCGCGGCCTTAGCTTTTGTCCTGAATGGAGTTGATACTTCAACTTCTACGGAAGTCTTTTTAAACCCTAGTATCTATACTTCTACCTGAGTAATGAATGTTGTATGTTACATTCCAAAGATATTCTGTATTGTAATATTTAAACAACCCAATAGGATACCGGTCACTTTGAAGGAGCATTGAAATACTGCTTACACATTTATATATATATATATCAATAACTCTTCATACGCTGATGGCAGTTCTTCAAAACAAGCAAAACACGACGTTGATTTGAATCTGTCTGTCTGATGCAACTTAAATTATCTTAGTGGGGGAAGGGGGGTCTGGGTGTCCTCCCCCAGGGAAGTTTTGAGCATCAACAACTTCATTTCCTGTATTCTGATACACTTTTATGCACCAATTTATGGTGGAAATCCCTTTATTTAGCCTATGTGAAGAAGAAAAACAGATGACAATTCAAAATATATCTAAAATATAATGTATAAAGTATGTTGTTGCGTGTCATTGGGTATTTTTAAGTGGGTTTATGGAAATCCTGGAGCTTACTTAGAGGGTATACTGCGTAAACCTGCGTATACACGTAGACTACACCACTGAGTACACAATCCTCTGTGTGTTTGGATGCAGATTTCTACCGAAAAGTGGCGTAAACTACAACGTCCCTATTTTCAACCTGAACTTCGATATTAGTTGCATCTCTCTCTCTCTCTCTCTCTCTCTCTCTCTCTCTCTCTCTCTCTCTCTCTCTCGCTCTCTCTACACTTCCTGTCTGTCTCTCAATCCCACACTATCATTTTAAGACAAACATGCCCCAAAAAATAGTTCTAAGAAAAGAAAATACACAAAATGACAGTGAAAATGTCAAAGAAATGTCCTGCCAAGACGCCTTATCCTGTTAAATTGGAAGCAAGTATCTCCACCTAGAAAACATAAAGTACACCATTAAAGGCTTGGCTGACAAGTTCTATCTCTCTTATGGCAACCATTTTTATCTGATGTGGACGGACTAAAATAGAAATCTCTCCCACGGTTAAAAAGTAAGTTGTTCATCTGTCTTACAGTATTTCCTTTAATAATGTTTCTGTATTCACGCTCATTTGTCCTGTTTACTTTTATAAGGATTACTTTCAGTCTCAGTGCCCTTTGATAATAATGAAGTGCAACAACTAATGCCCAGCCTCATCGCTGTGTTCAGCCAAAAGATCAAAATAAAAGACACATGTGCGGTGCTCATTACAAGAATCCATCTACTCTGAGACAGTGTGCTCTGTGGATTATCCTCAGTGAAGTTTTGTGCAACTAAATCTTATTCATCTTTATCGCGGAGGCGGAAATGTCAGAGACAGTTATCCCAAAACACAGACAAACTACAAGGCACTCGGAGAGCGCAGACCTCCGCCAAGGCCGTGCCCTATATCTCACGACGTAGCAGCGAAAGTGAACAATAATTTAGGCGGTCTTCCTCGGCCCGTGCTACACCCTTCCACCAAGTCTCATGAAAATCAGGGAAGCGGTTTTTCCATAATCCTGCTGACAGTCAAGACAAACCGAACCGAAAACCTTGCCTCGCTGGCGGAGATAATAAAAGCTAAATTTAATATATTAACAAATGAACGCAAACACAAAGAGTTGTAGTGATCACTGAAAGTAAACTTGAAATTAAGAAACAAGTGGCTCCATATTTCTCTATTTTATTTAGATCTATCTAAAGAAATGATCTAAGTAAAACAGAGAAATGCAGACGGAGCCACAGTGTGTACAAGAAGAAGAAGAAATAACACATTTGTAGGATATATGTTACTGACTCTTTAAAGCGCTTTGAATAGTCGTTAAGACTAGAAAAGCTCTATATAAAAACAGTCCATTTACGTTTGCATTTAAAGATCCTTTGAAATAATTCGAGGATCGGCACCACATACACACCACTTGTTACTCGACGCTGCAGCCAAAGGATCTGACAGACAGACACACGTAACAGCACACAAACAACAGAAATATATCATCCGTGTTGCACCTTCCAGATGCATCGTGTGTCTGTGTTCAGACTAAATGCTCCTGCAGGGTGGAAGGAACCAACAAGACCGCAAAATCACACTTTCACATGGAGGAAAAGGCTGTGATTATCCACACACACACACACACACACACACACACACACACGCACACACACACACACACAAATACACAGTCTTTTCACAGAGAAAAAGGCTGTGATCATCCACACACACACACACACACACACACACACACACACACACACACACACACACACACACACACAATCTTTTCACAGAGAAAAAGACTGTGATCATCCACACACACACACACACACACACACACACACACACACACACACACACACACACAAACACACACTGTCTTTTCACAGAGAAAAAGACTGTGATCACACACACACACATACACACACACACACACACACACACACACACACACACACAAGTGTGTCTCATTGAGAGAACAGCTTGCCCTGCAGTCTCAGCCAATCAGCTGAGAGTGTAAACTCTTCTTATCTCTAAATTTACAGGAACGATCGACCCCTTAAAATAAAGCACTACTCGGGACCGCAGATCAACGTATTCAGTTTTTCGCTATAGGAGAAAAAAAGCTACAGAAAAATCGAAAGAAAATTAACATAATTTTTGTGTGAAACAAAACCCATTCTGGTTCTTTTTTAATTGAATCATAGAACTGTTTACTGAAGTCATTTTCTATCAGCTCTAGAAGTGATGTAGAAATGTTTTTAACCCTCGCGGTGTCTTCCTATTGGCCGTCAACTTTTGTCAAAATTGAAAAAAATATATTTTTTATAAATTCATGGTCAATAAACCTAATTGAAATGACATTATGCCTCATTTTTTAGTTTAGAAAAAGCAGGAAATGATGAATTACTTTCATCAGAGGATGTTGATGGATGATCAATGACTGGACGCTGTTTTAAAACAGTGGAGATCCCAAAATGTTTCATTTTTTTCTCTCAAAATGCAATAAAATTGAATATAAAACGCCCGAAATTCAATGGCAGTAATGATTAACTTTACCTGGGCAGAACGTTGTATGGAACCCAACGTACACGCACGCCTTCCTGTTATTTTGGGGGCAATCAGGCTGAAGAAACCCATTAAACTGATATCATTTTATTTGAAAACAGGTCTAATTTTAATTAACAGAGGAAAACACACGTGTTAAATCAGTGAGCGTCCCGGGACGGGGATCTATCTATCTATCTATCTATCTATCTATCTATCTATCTATCTATCTATCTATCTATCTATCTATCTATCTATCTAGTAGGGCTGCACGATATGAGGAAAATATGCGATAACGTTGTTGAATATTCCAATAATGATGTTACTTGCGATAAATAAACAGATATCAAACTGTATTCAGTTCTGCAGCTTTCAGTATTCTGCTAAAATACAACAGATTGCTTGTTGAATTTATACCAAATGAGAGGAAATCATTTTTTCATTCTTCCATTGAACAAATTGAACATTGAATTAAATATAAAAGGCATCACAAAAAAAAGAACATTTTAAAGTGCAGTTTTCACTGATATTTTCTTTCAACTAACACAAAATATCTCTGAGTGTGTATTGCGATACGTCGCAGCCTTTCGCGATGTGTTTATTGCGCCAGTTGATATTGCGATGACGATTAAAAAAAAAAATCAATATATCGTGCAGCCCTAGCTCTTAGGTAGTTAGGACGGGTGAAATGCAGACGATGCATTCCTCCGAAATGTACTTGGAACATTAAGAACCGCAAACAGATGAGGTCATTCATTCTGAAATATTATCTATAATGTATTATCTTCTATGAATATAACTTCCTAAATTGCATGTCAATCGTGTATCAAGATATATAATATCACTCCTCCTAAATGTAGTTATTACATATAGAATATATAGTATGTTGATAGCCTGGATTTAAAAACAGCAGACTGTGCCTCGTCATTGGTTGGCTGAAGTCTTAACCCTCCTCAGTATTTCACACAAAGAATATTGGTTTCTTTTAACCAAATTGCCCAATTGGTTCAATACAACATTTTTTCACAATATCATTGAATTCTGGATGTTATATTATATTTTACAGCATTTGGAAGAAGAAAAAATTGTTTAAAAACCATTTCCTGACTAAACTCTGACAAAAGTCTTCCTCGGATTTTAACTTAATTGTCAAAATATTTCATAATTTCTGCTTTTTAACTCAGGAATTTGGTATAAATTGGGGCGGCCTGTAGCTCGCCCAGTAAGAGCGTTCGCGTGTCGTCCCCCATCTCTCTCCCCCTTTCTAGCCTGTCCACTGTCACTGTGTGTTTTAAGCATTAATATAATATGTTTGCAGTAGTAGCTTTTTTTTTACTATGTATTACTTAGGTATATATTACCTCATAGATGTTTGGCACTGACAAGGACTGCACTTAATTTCATTGTATCTGTTACAATGACAATAAAGATATTCTATTCTATAATAAAGGGAAAAAGCCCCCAAAAAAATAATCTTAAAAAAAATAATAACAATAAATTAGGTTTAAAATCATATAAATTAGGTTTATTGACCATGAATTTTGAAATAATTATTGTAAAACTTGTTGGTTTAAGGTGTGTATATACTGACGGTAGCTGGGGGAGAGGGTTGAAAACGTCAAGAAAAATATATTAAAGGAACATTAAAAAAAAAAACATTTAAAAAACGGTCAATGGTTTCAATAATATTTTTTCACCCCTTGTGTTTTTTTTTATTATATTGATTTTTAATCATTGAAATATTTCAGCGTTTTGGGGGTCTTCAGGCTTTATTTTGTCCAACCTGTGCATCGTGTATTATGTCCCTGAATATTTCTGCTTTTGTTGTGGTTTGTATGCACAAATACAGAAACGTGGAAAGGATTTATGGATTTATGTTTGACGTTTTATGCTTTAGTTTAGTTTTACTCAAGTGAAAGTGCTATTTCAGTATTTGTCTTGATTTCATCGTGGGCTGTATGAACGGTTCTCCATTTGGTTTATTGAGTTGGGGGTGTTTGGGGAGGTAGGGATGTCTTCATATATATTCAGACTTAACTAAAGATTAAAAAAAACAATCAGGAAAAAGTAAACAGCATTTTGGTGTAGCAGATTCTTTTTTTTTCCTTTCTCCTAATCCTGTTAATCCGTTTTTTGACCTCTGGGGTTTATCTTGCCTCCCCCTCTGCGGGGGTCCTGACCCCCTCTCAGGGTGGAACAACAACAGATTAAAACAATTAAAACTCAACAAAAATATTGAATGAATGCACTAAGTTTGGCCTGCAAAATCTAAATCTGCAAAGTCAAACTTGTCAGATGAGTTCAAGTTTCAAAAGGTGCATTTCTGTTTGTGTTTTTGGATTCTAACGTGTTCTCCTGCCATACCTTTTCATCTAAACATGTACCTGCAGTATCTGCTTTATGCAGAAAATGGTGTAAAAATATATTAGAAGAAAGCCCGCCTCTGTGTGCTAAACTCAGCTCTTTATTTTCTTGCTATAAGCAGAACATTCCCGAAGAAAGAACAATATTTCCCTTTTAATAGCAGAAATGACCGCAGTAGAGAACAGACCTAGACCCCACCTCTGTGTGTTAAACTGAGCTCTACTTTACATTACACACACATATATATATATATATATATATATATATATATATATATATATTGGTGTAATTTACAGGAGAGATGGGGGGGTTACAATCCCACCAATAATCAAAACTGGCCAGTGCAACCCAACCCAAAAAACAATTATAATTTCCTTTACATAAATAAAGACATTTGCGTCATAAATTGATGCAGAAAAGGCACAAGTTGTTGCAGAAAATGTCACCAGAATGCAGGAAATGATATGATATGATATGCTCCAAATTTCAATTTTGACCCCACCTCTGTGTGTTAAACTGAGCTCTACTTTACATTACACACACATATATATATATATATATATATATATATATATATATATATATATATATATATATATATATATATATTGGTGTAATTTACAGGAGAGATGGGGGGGTTACAATCCCACCAATAATCAAAACTGGCCAGTGCAACCCAACCCCAAAAAACAATTATAATTTCCTTTACATAAATAAAGACATTTGCGTCATAAATTGATGCAGAAAAGGCACAAGTTGTTGCAGAAAATGTCACCAGAATGCAGGAAATGATATGATATGATATGCTCCAAATTTCAATTTTGCTCAACAGTGGAGAAAGATGGGCCCTCACCCCACCTCTGTGTGTTCACACTGAACTGAGCTCTACTTTACATAAAGACGAGATGCTTTAAATAAACGACAGGTTGTACATTTGTGGTTTTTGAGGAACCATTTTTCAGCTGAGGTGAAATACAAATCTCTCCTCTGCCTTCCATCTTGTTTCCTCAGTTTGATGTGTGTGTGTGTGTGTGTGTGTGTGTGTGTGTGTGTGTGGTAAAGTGCGGCTGTAAAGGCCGAAGGCAGCCGCACATGGCTGACCAGAGACCGCGCATACTCCCCAACCAACCAATCAACCAACCCCCCAAAAAAATAAAAGGTAGGAAAGAAAGCAGCAGTTTTACAGGCTCGAGGTTAAAATAAAAATCATGACGCACTTCATTAGTCCGAGCGTCTGTTTTGGTGACGCAACAAACGGAGAAAAGTGTGTCTGTCTGCTGGGAGAGGGGACTGTGTCACTGACATGATAATACATATTCAAATAAAGTCAGTTATGGTAAAGGCACAACTCTGTGTTCAACATGAGGGGGGGGGGGGAGGCGGGTTTGGGATCTCCACTGTTGAGCAAAATTGAAATTTGGAGCATCATATCATTTCCTGCTTTCTGGTGACTTTTTTTTCTGCAACAACTTGTGCCTTTTCTGCGTCAATTTATGATGCAAATGTCTTTATTTAGGTAGAGGAAATTATTATTAGATATTTGGGGGGTTGCGCTGGCCACTGGTTGTAACTACCCCACCCCCTACTTTGTAAATTATGCCTATGAGTTATGGTCTTCCTCTCAGTCCCTGAGTCAAGCCTCAAAACCACATGTGACCGATCTTTTCCCCATTAAATCACTTTAAACCATACATTTTTCCACAATTTAACATTTTAAACTCTTTTCTCCTGTTAAATCCTCTCATTTGAATTCCCTACACTGTTCTTTTTAATATCACTATTACTGATTTGATTCATTCTCTCCTGGAACTTGCTGTTTTGATGTGTCTGGTCTGTCTGTGTCTTCTATATCTGCCTCCTTGTGTTGTTTTAAATGGGCTTTATACATAAAGACGACTTTATTTGACTTATTAAATATATATATATAATTGTACCTACGCTTAAATGGCTCCTTTAGAAGTAAATAACGGGCACGATGTTATGCATAAAAACGGTGACATGACAAAATAAAAAACATTTTGAATATTCAATTAATGCAATATTTGACTTGAGCTGTTTGAAATCTTTCTTTCTTTGCACATGTGAAAACGTGGCACGGCAGATTTGTCATGCAAGATTAGTTAGCAAAATATAGCTCCAAAAAAAATTCTGTTATTCTATATTCTGTTTTTCTTATAATATATTCTGTTTTTACACTGCATATATTTATTCTTCCTACTATTATAATGTTACTGCTAAATTGCACATATCTGTACATGTTGTTCATACATTGTTCATATTACATTGCATACACATCACAGTAACTGCTAATACACTGCACATATTTATTTTTAATTTATATTACTCTAAACTACCTTCTGTAAACCAACTGTACACTACTGTCTACACTGCACTAGATTTCTTGTCCTGTCTATACTTTGTATATCACGTTGCACTTTTCTGCTTGTTTTTTGCACTTCTGGTTGGACGCAAACTGCATTTCGTTGTCTTTGTACTCTGCACACTGACAATAAAGTTGAATCTGTCTATCATCTGGTGTCCTCCCGTCGAGCACGCACGGTCGTGTCCTCTCAGCTTCAAACTGACCCGGTCTGTGTTGCCAGTTCAGTTTATACAGTTTACAAACGATCCCCCAATTCTCCGTTAACACCGTTTTTTTAAAATCATGGTCAATACACCTAATTTATATGAAATTATACATCATTTTAGTTAAAAAAAAAAATTAAGGTACAGTATGTTGATGGATTATAACAGACATGTCACAGTTTAGTCAGGACACGGTTTGGAAATCAGTTCACTTATTTAATGGCAGTTGGATTAGACGCAGTGAAGTGATCCTTCGGTGTACATGCAGAGAGCGTTGCGTGGAACCATCCGGGCTATTTTTGGGCTGTATTTCTGATATAGAAACTTTGAAAACGGGTCAAGTTTGACCCGAGGTAAACAGAAAAATTGTTTTGATTTATAAAAAATATATATAAGGAGTTTAGAATGAGATCCCAGTTTGGTCCTGGCTGGCAGCTCCGAGTGGGAGTTTTCTTTCAAGTGGAAAACAAATATAAAATCCAAACATCCCAAATAGGGAACTGTGTGTGTCGCGTGCAGAGCGGCGGTCTGGTCTCAGAAAGCGTCTAATTAAACGTGCAGGGTGACATTTACAGCAGCCAATCAAAGCCATTCCCCTCATCATCATCATCATCACCATCATCACCACCATCATCCTGCAGCTGTGAGTGGCCAGCACCGTGCACGTGAGATTATTAGACTGATGTCATTAGCAGCGACCAGTCAAAGTGATTTAGTCCTCGTGTTACTGATCCCTAACATAATGGGACACAGAAATACCTTCAAATGTTTGCTATTTTATTTTGAAATGTTGTTTTAGTCGTGTAGTATCTCCATGTTGTAGCCTCGTATTCATGTCGATTTGTGAAATAAATTTAAAATGCCTAAAGGTATTCAGAGCAACTGTTGCGTTCACGTTCACGTTTTTCTCAGTAAATCAAAAAAAGCAAATGTTAAATACACGACCATAGGCTCATGTTTTGTATTTTACTTTGACATGTTTTTGTAGTATTTCCAAGATGTATAGCCTAAATTGATGGCGATTTGTGAAATGAAATAGGCTAAAAAAAATGCCCAAAGTCATTCAGAGCATATGTTGCTTTCACGTTTCCCTCAGAAAATCATAAAAACGAAATGTCCAGTACACGATCAGAGGCTCCGTTATTCATTATTCTTGAATCGTGCGTAAATCTCAACTTGATAAAATATTTTTTTTATCAATAATAAAAGTCAGTTTAAAAGTCATAAGTGTTGCTTTCACATTTCTGTCAGTAAATCACAAAAACTAAACGTTAATCACGCGAGTAGAGGCTCCAAAACGTCATTATTATTTCTGAATTTTGCGTAAAGCGGACTCTTTCCTCAACATTACGCAATAAAAGCGCCAATTATCTCTACTCATCAAAACATGACTGATTCATTTTAAAGTCGGTTTAAGATACGATCCATCTGAGATGCTGTTATTTGATTCCTTAATTGTGTGCGCGAGGACACGCGCGGTAATTATGACAAATGATTTAGGCTCCGACATTCTGAACGTGTTTGACAGGCCGAAAATAACCGTGAATTAACGACGTGACCCGGCCACTTCCTCCCGCATATTTCTCACACGATTTTTAGCCTTTTAAAAAACTAACAATAACACCCATTAAAGCCTGTAACGTTTCTGTCAGCCGCGGCAGAGGAGAGGAGGAGGAGGAGGAGGAGGAGGGGGGAGAGTTTATTTACTCTCTCAACGGTGCGTTTGGAGAGCGCGAGCGACGAGTTTATCGGAGTTTTAGGCACGTAACGGCACATTTTAATACAATAAAGTTGGAAATATTAGCTCTGTGGTTTTCAGTCTGGGGCGTCAGCGGCAAGCTCAGCGAAGAGTATCCGCTTCTTAGCGCAACAAACGCGGCTTGGATCGGCCTCACTTTTGCGCAAACACACACGGAGGAATGATGAGCGAAAAAAGAATATATATAATTATTGTGTCATCCATTAAATTAATACATATGCTTATCGCGAAACTAGCACATTTATGACGCATTAATGGTGTGTGACTATTAGTATTTAAACATTTTTTTACTCGATTTTATTCTGTTAAATAAAAAAAGATGAAAACGTGCTCGGTCAGAAAAATGTGGCCTCGTTTAGGTCATGAGAGAGAGATTTATGGCCCCCCCGAGTTCACTGACCATGTCCACCAACATCACCATACCTCACTGACATCAAAGTGTTAATGATGAATTAATGGCCGAGTGGAGGGGGAGGCCGTCAGGGATGATGCATTGCCAAAACTCACTAAAGGATTCCTTCCATGCGCGCGGCTGCTGCTGCTGCTTTCTGCACAGCTCCATTCATGCGCTCTCCGGCGCGCGGACACACGCCAGAAAACATAATGAAAACAAATGACTTTAGTCTTCAGCTGCTCATTAGAACTACATTCCTGGGACATTTTGCAGGGTTTTCCACAGCTCGAGACTTAAACTCGTTGTCTTCACATTCTGCACTCAAACACACCAGAGAGGAGTTCTAATATTTAGTTCACGAGATGTAAAAGTTGTGAAAGTTTTGACCTCTTCTGCTCAGTTCCAGTTCCTTTTTTATTTATTTATTATTATTATTATATATATATTTTTAAACTTACTCTCCTGCTGGGTCGTGTCGCTCCCGCTGGTGAGCCCCGGGGACTCCAGCATACTCCTCCCCGCCTCCCCGATGCTCTCGTCCGCCTGGGTGCCGACCATTTCCCCGGCCTCTTCCAGGTCCAACAGGTGGCTGACCGAGAAGTTCTTTTTGGCTTGCAAGTTGTCCAGGTTAGACGTGATCGGGCTCTCCAGGCGGTTTGATAGCGATGCTTGCCTGTCCATTACATGTGCATAGCTAGAAGTCATGACGCAAAGTGGGGGAACGGCGGAAAGAAACGGTGCGGTAATAATAAGAAGAAAGGGAAGAATCACAAGCGAGCCAACAAGATCCGCGCCTCCACAAACCGGCCACACAGAGAGAGAGAGAGAGAGAGAGAGAGAGAGACTCCGGTTCTTCCGAGCAGAACTCGGGTCTGTTCACATCCAGATTAGCCGCGCAGGGCTTAAACAAACTTCAGCAAAGTTTTCTCCTCGCCTGCGGCTGCTTTTTTCCCCAACAAACCCCTAAACACAATCCATCCGGCGGCGCGCGTCAACGCCAAAACAAGAGAAAAAAATCAGCGCGTCCTGCTGCTGCTGCCGGAGAGAGACAAGTTTTGAAGAATTTTTTCACAGAAGTCCTCTGAGCAGAAGAAGAAGAAGCTGTCTTCCCACTCTGGCTGAGTCACATCTGAGCAGGAGGAGCTGCTGCTGCTGATGACGACCAGATGCGCAAAGCTCCGTGTGCGCGCACAGCAGGCTGAGCGGCAGCTAGGCGTGGGGAGGCAGGACGTTACTGCCGCACCTCCAGGCTCTCTCTCTCTCTCTCTCTCTCTCTCTCTCTCTCTCTCTCTCTCTCTCTCTCTCTCACTGGATGATGTCTTTTTAAACAAACTGAGATTTTAATGCATCAGCACTTTATTTAATTGTTAAATTGTACACATTATAAATATGTAAATAACAGAAAATTTCTCTCCCTCTCAGAGTTTTAGCTATGACATGTTTACATATTTTCAGCAACCTATTGTTCTAGGTGTTTTGATAGGAAGGGGGGTCTCTCCATCTCTCTCTCTCTCTCTCTCTCTCTCTCTCTCTCTCTCTCTCCTAAATTAAGAGCCTTAATTACTTGACAATGCCTTAATGTTGTTTCTGACGTTTCGCAGAGCTGCCCCCCCCCCCTCCTCCTCCCTCCATCAGCAGAAACATCAGCACCATCAGCACCCTGGCTGCTGCTTCCGCCTGTTTCTGTTCCCCGTCTAATGACTGTGAGAGGACCGGAGCAGAGGCAGCTAGCGCCGCCTGTGTGTTGATGAACCCGCTCTGACTCCTCCGAATGCCCTGTGGTCTGCCACCAATAAAATCAACCCTAACCCCAACTCTAACCCCAACCCTAACCCCAACCCTAACCCTAACCCTAACCCGTGCCAGTCAGTCTGTCCGCAGATCTGCGCACATGAGGCTGAGCTGTCAGGGCAGCTGAAATCTATAGGCTAGATGAATAACTAGTGCCTGAAGTGGACCAAAAACGCCAGTATCCTAATTCGGCATTCTAATTATTCTAATTTGTCTTGGATATATATATATCTATGTTTTCAAAAATATTTTCAATTCAATCTAAGGAGCCTGATTCGACTGCCAGTCTCACAGTCGAATCATCGCAGTGTCTGAAAATGTGGTTATGAAACAAAAAAGCATTCCATTCCAGTTATATGGGGGTGCTGAATGTCTGATTTTTCATAGACAGACTATATGCAGTCTGTAGATATAAGTAAGGGTACTTATGTGGACAAAAACCCTAACCCTAACCCTAGTACTGGTGAGTATCGGCCCATTTAAGGCACTGTAATAACTGTAAGCAAGCAGCTGCTTAGGGCCACTAGGGGCCCCCAAATGTGCTAACCCTAATTATTTTAGAAGGGTTTAATATAGTCTGGATCAACAGAAGTACATTTCCAGGAAAAAGCCTGACATCCGATATCAGCTAGCGTGCTACACGCTGAAAATTGCAAGTTTTGAAGAATATTTGGATGGTTCAACAAGACAGGCCTGCTTGGTTGTTTCGGGGAATGATTGCAAAGATTTATAAAGAAAATGTTTAGGTCATTTCCTCTCTAACTGGGACGTTTTGGGACCGATTGGTGGGATTGCTGTGGACGAAGTACACACGGAGATACACTGGTAAGAGCCAATGAGGTTTAACGATGTATCCAGCTAATTTAAATAGCTTACGGTACTGTATTGTGTCAACAGTTAACTTCATTTAACATTGTATGTGACGTTTTCTCATGCAGGGTGCAAATGTTCTGCCTAAACGAGTTCCTTCCAGAGAGTATTTTGCAGAGCCACCATCGCTGCGGCCCAAGCTCTGAAAGCATGAACTTTATAGTTTTAAGGTGTTCCTGGCATTCATGAAGCCACAGATGTTGACTGTGCTGTTAATAAACAACAGGTTTGTCCTCCGAATTAGATTAAGTCACATTATACTTAACTAATTAAGGGACCTTGGTATTGCGGGTGCACAAGTAATGACATAATTACAGGGTCACCGCACACAAATCACAAAAACACATTTTTACTTACCTCCAGTGGGATCCAGCCATGCAGACAGTTTGGGTTTTGAGATATCAGCCTCCGAAGCCTCCTCCCCTGTAAAGCGGTGGAGAAAGGAGTTTAGTTTTTGGTGAACACAACATTTAAAGATGGCATTTAACGCTAGTTGACATTTTTACACGGTCGCAGTTTTAAACACGTTAAAGTTGTGGAACATCGCAGTTTGGTTAGGTTCAGGTCCCAAAAACTACTTAGTTAGGTTTACGTAGATAAAGATCGTGGTTTGGGTTCAAATCTACTCTCGCTTTGCCAGACCTTCCTCCACAGAGCTGCGGAGGAGGGATGGGGAAAAAAAACATGCTCTGGTTTATTAGCATTTCTATAAACCAATCACAATCGTCTTGGGCAGGGCTAAGCACCGGATGGAGCCACAGTGCCTCTGCAAAGTAGCCTCGGGAAGGAAGTTGTTTTGGTGGAACATGTGTACGTTCAAAAGGTGTTTTAGTCGTGCAACAGAAAACTCAGATTGGACAGATAGTCTAGCTAGCTGTCTGGATTTACCCTGCAGAGATCTGAGGAGCAGTTAACCATAGTCCTCACAAATCCACCGGAGGTTAGAATTACAACACAAAGAAAGAGGAAGGTGACGGACGGAATTTCCATCGGCACCTGAACAGTCCTGGAAATGAGACATCGTGGATATAGATAGACTGTAAGCCTACCTTCTCTGTTGCTACAAACTAAAAGCCCAAATCAGAGGTTACTTCCATCGCTTCCGCATGTGACTTGGAATGTGGCGTAGCTCCGTTTGTCACAAAAAATCTACCCGTTTTCTAACGGGACATGAACCCCGGTCTCCTGGGTGAAAGTCCTGTTTGTTTGACCCATCCACCCCCCCCAACCTGTCTCCTTATACGCTGAACTTGGCGGCGGTCTTATATTTCGTCACCTTACTTCCTGCTTTGCTCCCGTCAGAACTACTACGACCGCTAGAGGGCGCTGTCGCTATGAACGTAAATAAAAGGCTGCGTTCCAGGCAACCCGTAACTCGTGTTTTCACAACCTTCTCCCCGTGAAAGCGCCCTGGAACGGCAGTCAAACCCCTAACTTACTCCCCGTGAACTGGTACCAGATGGTTGTACTCCCAGTTACAGTTTTTGACGTCACACACACATAAACAACAATGGCGACCCCCCTGCTGTACAGACGCCGGTTATTAACGGTGAGAAATAGAAATAAATAGACATAAATAGGCAAAATAAAATAATTCCGCACATTGTAATTAAAACAACAAACATACGACTGCGTACTACTACAGGTTATGTTCATTAAATGTAGCCCAAAATATGTCGCAGACTAGAAATCGCTAGTATCAGCTAGCGCTAGCTAACGTCAGCGTTAGGTAGCCGCTAACTAACGTTATCGTTAGGTAGCCTAACATGAACCCATGCCAACGGCACAATGTTTAGCAAGCCAGCTCGTGACTTTACCTGGGACGCTACCAAGTCGTGAGTCGTGACTTGAAGTCGTAACTTAACGGGCTAAAAACCGTGTCTGGAACGCAGCATAAGTCGCAATTGGGAATGTTTTTCCGGGAGGACAGTCTCCTATATTTTGACTTGAATTCAAAATTGAAAGCATTACTTTTCCGTGTAGCAGATACTTTATAAACTGTGGTGCTACTACTTTAATACTTTGACTTAAGTCAAAGGTCTGAGTGTGAGTACTTCTTCCAGCTCTTAGCAGCAAACAGCAGACAGACAGTTAGAGAGAGAGACAGGCTGGTGAACTAAACAGAAGAGAGTGAGAACACTGGACTTACATTCATTGGACAGAAGCAGAGCGGACATGTTGCTCCTGATATTTGGTTTCTGATATAAAACTGCTGCGCTGAAGTTGATCTCGTTTTAAATGACAGTCTTGTCGCAGTTAATTAAAAGAATCCCACACAGCTCTGCGTCATCCGCCAGCAGCTGCAAACGTGCACTTCAATCAGCCTCTTGATTTCTCACAGGTGTGTGATTCTCAGGTAGAGAATTACACATATGATGTCTGTCAGTTTAGGAGGTCTAAGGGCATTTTCACATATCTCCTTAAATTCACCCTTTTTAAGGTATTTGCATATAACGGATCCCCGTGTGTTGCATGTCCAAATGTTCAGAACAAACTCAGCTTTCTGTATCGTGACGCATAAATCTGTCTCAGAGCGATGTGTAAAGAGATCCTTTAACGCAAAAGCTGAAACGTCGATGTTGGCTTTTTTGAAATTTCTTCAAATCTTTTTTGAAATTTCCTCAAATCTTTTATTGTACGAATTGTTTCGGTGCTTGAAATGAGTTTACTGAAGTCTTTGGGTTATATATGATTAAAATAGTAAATAAATGTCTGAAATAAATTTTTTTGTAATAATCGCTTTGTGAGTCAGAGTTTTTGTCAAAAATTCTTTCACTTCTCTGCTGATAAAACTTGACACAATGCATTCTCAAGATCGAGTTCGTAGGATATTGTTTACGAAAATGTACACGCACTAAAACGTATGCTATCATACGAAAACTAGGAGACCGCCGACGTGGTCATGTGACATCGGCTACAGAGTGTCAGTTGCTAGCTGTTAAGGCCGCTCCAGACCTACGTCAAGGCTTGGTCGTATTGGCGGGGGTGTGTGATCACGGAGGGCTTGTATCATGTGGACGCGCCGACAACGTTGTTGTTATTACTTAGAATTCCTCACTGGGGCGGCATACCAGTCCCTCCAGAAAAACGTGATTTTTTTGCATAATTCAACGCAAAATCAGCCAAAGTCCGCATATTTATGCGGGAACAGCATTTTTTTCAAATATGCTGCACTTTCGCCGCATAAATTGCCGATTTCCGCGCAAAATACGCGGGGCTTGCATGATTTCATAATCCCGGCATTTTCATTGCAAAAAAGTCACATAATATATCTTAACAGAAAGTTGAAAAATGTTGCGTTTACTTTACACAATAGCAGCCATTTTCCCCTGTTACCATGGAAACGTTATGAAGTGACGTAATTATGCGACGTGAACATCATCGATGTGGGGGTGTTGGGGGGGTGAATCACTTTTTTGTCTCTTTTTCATCAAACCGCTGTTTTTGCAAGTTCCCGCAATTTCATTGCATAAAATTGCATAAATATCCCGCATATTCCATCCATCATTTTTTAAGAAAACATAATTTTTTGAGAAAACGTGCCGCATAATCAAGGATTTTTGCCCGCAACAATCACAAAAAAAACCTCAGCATTTTTCTGGAAGGACTGAACTACGCACTATAGCTTTAACAACGTGTTTAAAACCGCGAACGTTCTCCGGTTTAGATATGAGGATTGAAAACGCTGGTGTGGGTCGTATTAAAGCGGAGAAAATACACAACCACAGGCTGTATCATCGGCGTATGGTTTTGGAGGACTTGTTGGTCAGAAATGCTTTGTGTTATATTATTTATATACTGAACCGGCATCGGTATACCTTCACGGTAACTTGTGAAAAAGAGGAGAAAGGGTTTCACTTTGAACTTCAAGAGCACAAAAAAACAAAAAAACAAAGACAGAAAGCCTCCCAAAAGGTTCCCACCTCTAGTGGTGGGGGTGAAGGGATGGAGGGATGGAGGGAAAGTGATGGTGGAGGTGATGTGTAGTGGGGTTGGGGGATGGCAGGAGTCGACTCTGGGCTCCAAGCTGCCATAGACATCCCGTAGCTTCCAGCCCCCTGATCTGGGAAAAGAACACTTGATGCCATCAAAGGGACGCCGATTGAATCCAGATGTGGCTCTCTCGTTCTTTCCACGTATTTAATGAAGGCACAGGGATAGAGTCGACTTTCTTCATCATTAGTTTCCCCCCACAGATTCTTTTTTTTTCCTGCCTACAAGTCCATTCCGGTGCCAGCTAGGGCAGAGAGAGAGAGAGAAAAAGAAGTCTCAGACTCCCAGTCTTCTCCTCCAGGGCCCCCTACTCTCTCTCTCTCTCTCTCTCTCTTTGTTCAGCGCTGGATGTGAAAGTGACCCGTTTCTGCTGCGGCGAATGGAAACGTCCAAACATCTCTGGAAGGGGGGAGCATGCCATCCTGCAGAGCTGACAGGGAGCGGGGCTCAAATGGACCTCTCGTCGTCGCTAAAAGAAAATCTGCTTCAGGGTGAAAACTTTGTTTGTAATTTTTGTGGAAAGGTTGATTTTTTTTATTTTTTGACGCGTCATGTCGAGTGGTGGGAGTGAGTTGGACGGTGGTGATAAGCAGCTGCGAGAGACACATTTTGAAATATATTTTTGTGTTGTTTTTTTAATTCTATTTTTTATGTTTACATTATTTTTTTCAATTTAATCATTTTTGTTGTCTTGTGTATGCTCATATGTGGACATAGGTAGGTATTGTTATTGATGTGTGTAGGCTGAGACTGCAGGGAAAGCTGTTCTCTCATTGGACAACAATGAGACACACGTGTGTGTGTGTGTGTGTGTGTGTATAAGTCACCATCTTTTTCTCTGTGAAAAAAGACAGTGTGTGTGTGTGTATGTGTGTGTATGTATGTGGACATAGGTATGTATTGTTATATATGTTGACATATAGGTATGTATTGTTATGTAGGCTATGTTGACATCGAGAAACTAACCCAAGCAAGTGTGTAATAATATTTATTAGATTTTCAAACCTTTGTTTGATTTTTTTAATTTGTCTTGTGTATGTTTGCATGTTGATTTAGTTATGTAGCATATGTATGTTTCCTGAAAATTAAATAAAATAAATGTTTTTTTTTTTAACTGGACAGTCCTTGTGTGTTTATTAAATTAGGCCAAATTAAATCACGAGGAAAAACATCGAGAAAAAGAGCTGACTGAAAAATATTTGCTTCAAACAGCTGAGCTTGGTTTTAATGAATTAAAAAAAATGAACCCAAACTTTCAGGCCTCATTATTGTCAGGTCAAGAGCAAGTTTAATAACCAATGAGTCCCACAGAGAGGAGAGAGATTACAACATGTGTGGGGGTGGGCGGGGGTAAATTATGCCTATCCTTGAACTTAATTTTGAGGAACATTTTGGTTTTTTTTAGCCCAGAGAGCCTGAACATAAAGAATACTTTGTGAGGGAGTCGTGGAGCCCAGTGGTTTAAGAGGCACGCCACGAAATCATAACGTCCTTGGTTCGAGTCCGGCCTACAGGTCCTGTCTGCATCGTACTGAACTGAACAATTTTTTTTAGATAGATAGATAGATAGATAGATAGATAGATAGAGAGAGAGAGAGAGAGAGAGAGAGAGAGAGAGAGAGAGAGAGAGAGAGAGATACTTTATTGATCCCCAAGGGGAAATTCAAGGTCCCAGTAGCTTAAACATACACATACATCATACACAGGATGATAACCTAACAAATCCACAGGAATAATATGGACAAGAAAAGAAAAGATACTAAATATAAAATCCACATGAATGTACTGAGGGATGTGTAAGCATGAGAGGCTTGCAGTGACAGGCCAGGGACTGACCCTGGGATTTAGTCTGCATGGTAAGGTGCTCTATGAGAGGGGGGGGTCATGGTGGTATAGTGCAAATAGGTCCAATAGTGCACGGATAATGTCTAGAGACCAGCATTAAATATGGACAACATAAGGGAATAAATTAGAAAGTAGGATAGACACAAGTCAACTTAAATGAATCGAGAATCAATCTAGAATAGACCCTCCACACCTCCGACATTGTCTCGAGTTAATCTGAATATTCAGAAATTATATAACAACAATCGGCACTTTACGATAAGTTCTGTCTGTGGCAATATTTTGGGTCTTTGCATTTGAATTACAGAGTGTGGTCTAGACCTGCTCTATCTGTAAAGTGTCTTGAGTTAACTTCTGTTATGATATGACACTATAAATCAAATCAGTGTCAGTGAGCCAATCAGCACGCAGCGTGCTTCTACCAACAGGGGATCACCGAGTAGGAGCTGAAACATAAATCAAAGGATGTATGCCGTAATGTGTAATGCTGTAATTTATTTTTGTTAAAATGTATTTTCATGAAATTGGTATCGAAAAAAAAGTAGCGTTCAGGAACCGGTATTGAAGTCACAGTGTTGGTATCGACAGATGTTGAACGATACCCAGCCCTGGTGCGCAAAAAAAGTATTTTTTAATCGAGAATCAATCTAGAATAGACCCTCAACATCTTCCACATTGTCTTGAGTTATTCCGAATATTCAGAAATGACATAACAACATTCGGCACATCACGATAAGTTCTGTTTCTTTGTCAATACTTCTGTGTAACAACTAGCAGCCTGTTAGATCATTTTTTTAAAGCAACTCAAACTCAGCTGTTTAAGAACAACTTTAAGGTACTTGTACAGCGTTTTCAAACCTGTACTCCCGGATGGAGTACTCCGTGTCCCTCATGTTTCACATCTGTCAGTCCCGGCCCAAACGCAGCTGATTCACACAATCATATGAACTCCTGAAGCTGATCCTTTAAAATCAGCTGTGAGGGGAGCGATGGAAAACGAGCACGACCCAACATCTCAAGTCTCTTATGTGATATCTCCTCGAACGGAACTGAGTACATCCACCCCAGTACTGTACTTAAGTACAGATGTTGAGGTACTTGTCTTTTCTTTTCAAAGTCAAAGTATCTTTATTAGTCTCCCCAAAGTTAAAATAGTTTTGGACACTGGGAGAAATTGCTGCAAGAGTTACAACAGAGACACAAACAAGCACAGGGTTAAAACAATTCCAAGACAAGTGTACCGTGAACATTTGGGCTACTCAAAGAGCAAATTACCATTTTCTATACTTCTTCTCCCCTACATGTCTTCCAAACACTAATTCCTACTTCCATAAGCATCCATGCATTCAGTCATAAATAAACCTTCATTTATCCATTCATAAATATCCATGCATTCAGTTATAAATATGCATTCATTCCTCCATTCATATCCATACATACATTCAGTCACCGATTCACCTTTTCGTGCCACTTTCTACATTTCAGAGAGAAATATTGTACTTTTTTTTAGGCAACTCCGGATGTAAAAGCGTCTCCAACATACCTGTCAATCAAACTGGATGCTTAAAACCGAAGCTCCGGTTGGTCTCTGCTGGTCCAGGATCAGCTCGGTCCCTCTGTGCCGCCTTGGCCCCGGGCTGGGGATGATGATGATGATGATGATGATGATGATGAAGGTGGTGATGATGACAGTCCCGGTGCCGCCACCTATGTCCAGTGACCCCTGGTGCTGATTGGAGTAGCGCTTTGGCCCCCCTGTCCTGTCTTATTTCCCTAATTGGGAGTAAATGGCCTCCTTGTTGACTCTTTACATCCTGTGCAGGGAACCATATGCTGCACACACGCCGCTCCCCCTGCGCTCCGGGCTGATTGCAGCGCCTGCACCCACCGGGGGATTTCTCAGCGTGCACGGCTGCTGCTTGCGGAGCTGCAAATCTCACGCCGACTGGGGAGACTCGGAGCTGATTGCAGGATCAAGAGGAGGCTGGCAGAGGAGTCACAGCACTGCAGCCTTAAAACGCCAACTGCACAATCATCTGGCCTGTTGTGAAGCAATCACATCCTTTACTTCTCCCATTATACTCCTAAATATGTCGTAAACACAATACAAGGTTACATATAATAACCCTATATTCACCAAGAGGAAGCCCTGGTCACATTCACACAGTTAACACACATTAAAACGTGGAAGCTGCCCAGATATGTAGATTACATAACATGGAATTTATAGTTTTCTGGGGAAGGGACAGCCTTCCAAAAATCATCTGGCTTTAACTATTCACATTATACTTCCATATCTGCTATACTAAACATTTCTTAGATACAATACAAGGTTACGTTAACCTTTGTGTATTTATTCAGGGGAACCTCTGTTTTGCAGGAAAGCCCTGATCACGTTCACACAGTTACACACATTCAAACTTGGAAGATGTCCAAATACAGAATATAGATTACATACCTAATGTATATTTTTCTAGGGGAAGGACCGTCTCCACGATCATCTGGCCTGTTAGGTAGCAATCACATCCTTTACTTTTCACATTACAGTTCTATCTCTTATTCTAAATATTTACATATATATATATATATATATATATATATATATATATATATATATATATATACATACATGGTACACATATTTTACAGTCTCCACAGTGTGAATATCTCTTTTTTTGGAGCCCATAATGATTTTTATATGCCTCTACCGTATTAAATAGAGTTTAGTAGATACGTTCCCATGCAGGGACCGAACCATGAATCTGAATTTCTGATTATTTTAAAGTAAACCAGCCACAGCCGTGATTCCGTTCTTATTTCAGCAGGCACTTTGATGTCAGTATTTGGTAGTCAAAAACACATTTTCTTTGTGTGTGTGTTTTTATAAAGATATGTGGAGCTTGTCACCACAACGTGTCTTGATGTTTTAAATCTTGAAGGCTATTTTCTTTTTGGTAAATCGGTAACTAAACTTTGCTTACATCGAGTACGACACGTTGTAACAACAGTCAGATAGTAACTGTGTGATGTAATGGGGGGGGAGGAGAGGGTCCACAGTGTGACTACGTGCATTTACCCAATACTGTTGGTTCAATTGTGAGGTACTTGTACTTATATGTACGTGCTACTTTATACTATTATATAGTATTTTTTTCTATTATTTTACGTAACCCTTGAGTTGTCTTCCCGTCTACCATGCAACTTCTTTTGTTTCTCTGGGTCAAAAGTTAAAATTGAAAGTATTTTGGTCGTCTTTTTCGATACTTTTGTCGGTTTTGTCAATTTTGTCCAACATTTTTGTCACTTTTTTTTAATGATCTTTTATTAATTTTTCTTCAAACGCTATAAAATTGAATAAAAACACCCAAATTTAATGGAAGCAGTGAACCGATTGTTTGTTTTACTTGTGAAGAGCGCAAGTCCTCGAGACAACAGGAGCGTAAAGTTGGATTATCGTTGTATATTTATTTAATTTTTGGCCTAATTTCTGCAACCTGTCTTTGCTTAGCTGCTGTGTCCAATGTTGATTAATTGATCGATTGATTGAATGATTGCGACAATGTTTATTCTTGTCTGTTTTTTTAATGTGACTGCAAAATTGAATTGCCCTGAAGGGATAAATAAAGTTGTTTGAATGAAATTGTATTTCACCACATTTTAGAAGAGCAATATTGTGATTTTGTATTCCACGGTGCAGCTGTTGTTACTTTGCAAAGACACAAAAAACATGTCATCAGCTCGTAACAGTGTGGTTGTTGTCGACTATACAAAGTAGTTGAATAATAATAGAATGCTGACAGAGTCCATCACACATGAGGACTTTTACTTTTAATACTTACAACATTAACACTGATGTATACATGCATTTATTAGGCTTTTGAGTGCAGGAGTTTGACTTGTAATGAGTGATTTTGATGTTATTATTTACTGAATACTTCCCACATCAGCTGGGTCGTGTTGATCTGGAACATCAGGAAGAAACGGCATGACATCAACGATATGCTTTGTGACTTTTACTGATTATTTCTCTTATACGTTTTACCTGTCTGTATGATGTATCTCTCTCGTTTGCTGTACCGCTGTGATGCTAACTTTCCCTCCTCAATAAAGTCTTAGATTATCTGATTTATTTTTCTAATTTGTAAAGTTTTAGTGGCTTTCTGTGTTCTTATCATGCTGTTGCATCCTTTTCTGTTTCTTTATTTGTCTAACTGACTAGATGTCATTGTGAATAAGATGATCACTCAGCTATAAATAAAGGTTGAATGAATGATTGAATCTTAAATTGATTGTGTGCTTATAATTTGTATGTATCATGCATAATGTATTTGTGTGTATTACATGTATGTATATACTTGTAGGTGCATACTTGCATTTGCATGTTTTTTTTTTTCATCCTAAATGTGAAGCACTTTGTTACAGTGTGTTTTTAAAAGAAGAGCTTTAGCCTATATAATGATAATAGAAAGTTATTATTGTTAAATGTGTTCCTAGAAGGCTTTGTCTGAACATTTTGGAACACGTGGTTGATTCTGACCTGCAACGAAAAATTATCTTTAAAAGTATTAGTTCATTTAAAAAAAAAAAAAGTGAAGTTTTGTCCCCTGCAAAAAATTCACAAAACACAATAAATACCTAATACCTAATAATTTAAAAGATATATATATATATATATATATATATGTATATATATATATATATATATATATATATATATATATATATATATATATATATATATATATATAAAAATAGCAGAGCGCCTGCAACAACACACACAGACTCATGTTTATGTATATATATACATATATATATATATATATATATATATATATATATATATATACATATATATATATATATATATATATATACATAAACATGCGACCAAAATATTATAAGCAAGGAGAAGTCGGCCTATTAGTTATTTTTTTAAATGTTTTTATTTGCACAACATTGATGTCATCCACAGATACAGTTCAGCTTTAAGGATTCACTGAGCTACATGTAGGTTTAACATTAAAACATGATGTGTAAATATATAAATTATCAGAAATTTGGATTTCTTTCAACCAAATTGCCTAAAATGAACATTGATGGTTCCATAAAACGCTCTTTATGGAAGGATCAGTTCACTACTTTCACCCCTACGCTGCCTGGAGCCTGGTTGAGTTTAATTCTGAGTGAATGTAGGCCTACTTGTATAAACTATCTCTTTAGGTTTTACGGCTGGTTCTGTGTGTGTTGTTGCAGGCGGCTGCTGCTATGCTGAGTCACTGTAAACGGGCTGGTTCTGTTTGTGTTGTTGCTGCCGTTCTGCTGAGTCACTGTAACGGGCTGGTTCTGTTTGTGTTGTTGCTGCCGTTCTGCTGAGTCACTGTAAACGGGCTGGTTCTGTTTGTGTTGTTGCAGGCGCTCTGCTGAGTCACTGTAAACGGGCTGGTTCTGTTTGTGTTGTTGCAGGCGCTCTGCTGAGTCACTGTAAGCGGACTGTGGTGTCCCGACATCAAACAGCCAACGTGCTCCTGATTAAAACTACAGGCGGAGTTTACAGAGCGACGGGCCGTGTGAAATCTCATCAGCAGCGCTCGGAGGGCCCGTTTAACACCGCAAACATTTTAACTGATCATCTAACTACTGGGCGGGTCTCTTTGGGGTTCTGGTTCGGGTAGGCCTATTTGTTTGGGTTAAGGTTCATTTTATGGTTAATCATTTTTCAAAAAGATCAAACTTTTTCATATTTTTTATTTTATATTTTTAGCCTGTATAAAATGTATAGCCTAGGCTACTGTAGGGCCTACTTTTACTCACTGGTCTGTCAGTTAAAGTTACTTTTCGGATTCAGGCTTTTACATTTAACAAGAAAAGAAAAACAAAATCATAAAATATCACTGTTTTCATTCATTAAATCTGTTTTTGTTTGTCTTATATATTTAAAAAAAGAAGAAAAATAACAGAACAGCACGGATAATCCCCTCATGAACATCTATGCTTGCTTTTGGTCGAATTACATTTTTTTAATTTATCAAATATTTAATTTGCGGTGTCATTACGCCATATTCCGTTTATGTTTCTCACGTGTTTTGGTTGAAAGGGTTTACATTTCTATTTATCGTGCAGATGTATCCAATCGAGTCGACCAGTGGGTTCTTATGGAAGGCAACAATAATTCGGCTACAACAGTGAAACTGTAAATCAAGAGTAGAAATTATTAAATTATGGGTTAATTACCAAGCATGCTAAATTCATCCGGACAAGATTTTTGTTAATCGCCAAAGCAAATTAGGCCTCAATAAATAAACTGAGGCGCGGGATTCCCGGCAGTAGGCCTAGGCTAGATTTTCACTTTTTGACTGACTTCATGCATGTTCTATGTTGTGTCGTAGTGACAGCGAGTGAGATCAGAGATGAGATGATGTGGAGGTGAAGCCCAGCTCGTCCAGATGGCGCAGATTTTTTAGGAAAACTTGATTTGGGCTTCTCTCTGTCTCTCTCTCTCTCTCTCTCTCTCTCTCTCTCTCTCTCCCTCGCTCTCTCCTTCTCGGGTTTCAGGGTCTTTCTCGACCTGTCGAGGGACGCCAGCGCCACATAAATCACACTTTACTTTATAAACCCTCGGCTCTCTGAAGTAGCCTACACGCACGCACACACACACACACACACCCACACACACACACACACACGCACGCGCGCGCACGAGCCCGGCAGGATGCCTTAATCTCCGCTGCCTGCATCTTCTCATTTCTCTTTGTCATAATCCAGAGAACATTTCTTTTCACCCCTCCCCGGGGGACTTCTGTCTAAATATCTTGACCATTAGGCCTAGTAATATGCTCATTTTATAATGAAGCAGTGAGGTGGAGCATGCGAACATATGGAGAAGGATAAATACTGTTTGCACTCTTTTTTTGTTGCTTTTCGACATATTTCCAAAAAAAAAAAAAGGAATAAAAGCCTAAATGGGATTTCTTTTCTCCAAGAAGTAGGCCTAGCCTAGCCTACTTAGTTCCTTCAGTAGAGTTGAAATAGAAACAGGCTCATCATGTCAAACAGGAAAAGAGCTAGGCCTATATTCAAAGGTTTATGTAAGAGGACAGACTGGCACTTAAAGTATCAAAAAATAATAATAATACTCATTATGCTAATTGGCCCGTTTCATCTTGTTATATCGCCATATTAAATCATAGTATTTTTCATGCACCAACATGTAAGCGGCCTTATTTATTCATATATTGATGCATCGACATGTAAGCAGCATGTGTTAATGTTGTAGCTGGTTAAGCCCAAGATAAAGTCTATAACTCCTAAAAAATGTTCTTTCTCAAAACAAGTGAAACAAATCTGTCACGGATAAATATTACGGCTAAAGTTATTTATTTATTTAAATCGACTTGTTTCAATGTTGTACATGATAGATGTGTTTCTGACCGAATGATTCAGGCTGCTGCTATATAAACCGTTATGAAAAAATAAACTTTATTTGTTAAAAAAAAAATACTTGAAACCAGTTGATCTGCAATGAAACTAGTCTGGATTTTTATTTATTTTTGGGGGCGTTTTAGGCCTTTATTTTGACAGGACAGCTGAAGACATGAAAGGAGAGAGAGAGAGAGAGAGAGGGAGGGAGGGGTGGGAGAATGACATGCAGCAATGGGCCGCAGGTCGGAGTTGAACCCGGGCCGCTGCATCGAGGAGTAAACCTGTATATATGGGCGCCTGGCCTGCTCTACCAACTGAGCTAACCGGGCGCCTTAGTCTGGATTTGCGTGTATGTGTGTGTGTGTGCGTATGTGTGTGTGTATGAGTGTGCGTGCGTGCGTGCGTGCGTGCGTGTGTGTTGTGCTGTACTAGTTAAGATTGGTACCATAACTTAATGTCTGCTTGATATCTATAAGGGCTGAATATAGATATATCTGTAGGCCTACTTGAATGCAACAGGGTGTAACTCTGGTTTGAGAAATATGTGTGTGAGTGTGTGTGTGTGTGTGCTGTGAAATGTTTCCAATTTGAATCCCATTTACAGCATTTCTACATACATTTAGGGACCAAGATGACACTAAATTCAGGATATAAATAAATAAAATGAACCCTCTGAAGTATATAAGGACATTTCAACATATCTTCTTGAATTCTCCTTTTAAGGGTATTTGCATATGAACTGATCAGCGTGTGTTTCACATCAAAATGTTCAGAACAAACTCAGCTTTTTATATAGTGATGCCCACAACAGTTCCAGAGCAATGCATATGTATAAAAGACATAATTTGGCCCTAAAGCGGCAATATTTCTCAAATCTCTGGTGAAAAACAAACCTACACTCAATTGTTTTGGTGCTTGAAATGAGTTTACAAAAGTATTGGGGTCACTAATTCTGCCAGAAAGAATTGTACTAAACTACGTATGAGAAAAAGATCTCTTACTTTCTTTATAGTTTAATATAAGGGGCCGATCGCTAGGACTTCAGAGAATCATTTTGTGGTCAAAAATGTTCCCAATTTGAAAGTGTGTGTGTGTGTGTATGTACATGTTTTCTTTGACTGACGTGTGCTTACTTCATTTTCAAATGATTATTAATAACATGCTGTTGTTATTCTTATTTAACAGAAACCTCTTTTAGTTTTTCCCCCTCTGGGACCCCGTTGGTAAGATGTGATTTTGGGAGGACAAGGGGAAGAGAGAGACTCTTCTCGATAACACAGATGGACCTTAGTGAACCGATACTGTATCAGCTTCCCCCTCATGTGTCAGGATATACACTAAGTGGGAAAAAAACGGGCATGTAACAAAGTATTCACAGCTGTACTTTGTAAAATCTCTGGCTGCCAATACAAATTTTAATAAAAAAAAAGACAAATAGTCTGGAATATATTTACATGACTGGCAGACTTTCTCACTTTTTTTAAAGAAATTAAGACTTTTAGGACTCAATTACAGCCCAAAAATGGCCTGAAAGGGAATCATAATAAAAACTTGTATTTTGTATTTTTTTAGAAGAGTCTGAATCTGCAAAGTAACTAAATAAATATTGTGGAGAAGACGAATACAGTTAAATTATAAGTTAAGGAAAGTAACTCTTGTACTTAGTTACATTCCACCAGTGGATTTTGTGTAAATGACATCATTTTGTCCCTTTTTTTGTTTATGTGAAATGTCTTTATAATTTCGGGGACTTCAAACGTTGCCAGTGGACAGACGGGACAGTGGAGCTTCCACCTCCCGACTAATTAAAAAGAGGTGCTTTTACGGCCTCTCCTTCAGACAGCCAGATGTGACCGGGGCGCTGTAAAATCTCAAAGCGCTTTACAGAAACACTTACTGCACTTTTAAAACGGACTCGCAAAAAAGCGTTGAGAGTCCCAAAGTGCCCCCCCGTGTAAATTCCTTCCAGCACGACGAGCCTCGGCCCTGCAGAGAATAACTCATCCTCTAAACCAGGGCTCTGAACCGTTGGTAAGACAGGGACCCCATAGAATAAAATTAAGCTGCATGTTAAACTGGGCTGGAAGGGATGGAGAGATAGATAGATAGATAGATAGATAGATAGATAGATAGTTAGATAGATAGATAGTTAGATAGTTAGATAGTTAGATAGTTAGATAGATAGATAGATAGATAGATAGATAGATAGATAGATAGATGATAGATAGATAGATAGATAGATAGATAGATAGATAGATATATATATATATATATAGATATATATATATATATATATATAGCTATATATATATATATATATATATATATATATATATATATATATATATATATATATATATATACATACATACAGTACAGGCCAAAAGTTTGGACACACCTTCTCATTCAATGCGTTTTCATGACTATTTACATTGTAGATTCTCACTGAAGGCATCAAAACTATGAATGAACACATATGGAATTATGTACTTAACAAAAAAGTGTGAAATAACTGAAAACATGTCTTATATTTTAGATTCTTCAAAGTAGCCACCCTTTGCTTTTTTATTAATAAGGGAAATAATTCCACTAATGAACCCTGACAAAGCACACCTGTGAAGGTAAAACCATTTCAGGTGACTACCTCATGAAGCTCATTGAGAGAACACCAAGGGTTTGCAGAGTTATCAAAAAAAGCAAAGGGTGGCTACTTTGAAGAATCTAAAATATAAGACATGTTTTCAGCTAGATGTAATGTCTCCCATCTAGCGGTGAAATTGTATTTTGCATTCAAACGAATATTGCTCTCTAGCGCCTCGCTTTTTCTTTTTTGTTGCAACTACGGTAGCCTTTATGTACCAAGAAGCTACGACAACATGTCTTCCAATTTTCACTTTTAAGGCGATGAGGACTCCTTCTCCTGTAAGTTTGATCCTCCATTATAAACTAAAGTGCAGTGCATGCTTTCAAATTTGCCGTGGCAGTGACGAGCGCCTCTAGCTGATCTCCTTCTCCGTTTCAGTCACATGACGCTGGCTCTGAACCAAAACACGTTGTGGATTAGCTAGACAGGTGGGCTAGTGCTCTATGTCCCTCTCAGCCATTAGAGTTTCTCAAACTGGCCGAACGACATGGGAAGCCTTCTTGGACTTGCCCGTCCGATGTAAACACAGATAACTTCTTAACTCACGAGGAGAAGTCAGATCATTAGCAGAGGTCATTTTACACCAATGAGGCCATATTTATGAATGAAGACGTTGATATTAGCTAATAAAATACTTCAAACACTACACAGTGGACCTTTAAACATATTTTGAACACCTCCGATCTAAACGTTTAAAGTAGTAAACATGAAAGACAACATACATACGACTCTTCTAGAGTTTATTTTAGTAAAATATCAAACTGTAGTGTATACCTAAATATCACCTCTTTTTAAATATTTACCCCACTTAAATAGCTTTCAGTCATCTCGCACCAGAACATACCCACATATTTCTATCAGATTGTCATATTATTTTGGACACATTGTGTAACAGCGAGAGGAACGAATGCAGCTGACATTGGCCTCATCTTTTCTTGTTTGTTTGGAAGCACAAACATTAAAAAAAGTCTCTGACTGAGGATAATGGCTGCAAGACTGGACCCTTCAGGAGGCCCCCCCCGCTGCTACCCACCTTCCGTCTAGGGCTGCTCCCTCTTAGTCGATTAGTCGACTAATCGGTCATTTTGGTCTTAGTCAACTTAGATTTCTTTAGTCCATTAGTCATGTTTGATGCTTTTTTCATGCTGAATGACTTATTTCTAAGAAACGTACGAGCACATCTCTGGTAAACACAAGAATTAAAGTGGTGCTTTTGCGTGACTCTTTGTGGAGAAACTCAGATTTACAGATCTGTCGATTAAATCAACTAATCGATTAGTCGATTAGTTAGAATTTCAATCGAGCACAGCCCTACTTCCATCAGCATGAAAACAGGAGACTTTCCAGGAAGTACACAGCACCCTTATCCTTCGCTGTTTGCCACAAAGAGACAGTGGTCAGAAACAGTCATCGTTGGGATACGACCATCGCTCAGAGAGATGACTCGCATGTGATGTTGAACCACACGTTTGGAAGAAGAGACTTTTCTTGTTTGTTTGGAAGCACACACATTAAAAAAAAAAAAAGCTGAATAGGATTCCCAGGGCCGGGCGTGTTCACCGAAATACAAATACCTCCATACCTTTCTACAAAGTTTCTTTTTCATTCAAACAAAGAGACGTTCTGTACGTCAACGTCCGAGAACAAGCAGCCGTACAAGTGGTTTGCCTGAATAAAATACAGACTAAACCTTTGGATTTAAATCAGGAACTATCCGATCAAGAAGATTAAGTACACGATTACAAATCTGATCAGATTATTGATGCCAACTTTCGATACTTGATACATTACTACTGATCGGCAACACAGAAATATCTTTTGAAAGACATGCAATACTGCCCAGATTACATTTTTACAAGTGATGTAAAAAATTAATCAGCAACATGAATTGATTTACCGGACATACAGTGCTGGGAGAAAGCCTGACATCATGATGATACACGCGGTGGCCCGGGGCAATTAAAACCAGGGATGCACCAAATCCAGGATTGGGCTGAATATTGGGCTTTTTGACGGGGTCGGGTTTCTGTTGAACCTCTATTTAACCCTACGCTAGCGCTACGCTGGTTGACGTAGTAACGGCGCCGTTGATTACAGGAAGGTGTTTACGTAGGTGGAGCGTTCAATGCAGTAGGCTGTGAGAAAGTGGACATGGAACTGGTGAGCAGAAAAAGTTGTTGTTTGGCAGTACTTTCAGTAAAAAGAAGGCCATTCAAGTCCAGCTACATGTTCAATCTACAATGCTGATTGGTCTGGTGGTGGCGAGGACCCTAAACTATACACAACATGGCCGCTGTTACAACATCAAGAATGTAAACATCGACAACTTCTCAGTCCCTCCCCCCTTTCTGCTAAAGCCCTAAGCCCCTCCCCCCACAAGGGAGAATGAATGCGTGTGCCTGAGCAGTGATTGACACGCAGTTAGTCACCCCCCCCCGGGCCCTGATTGGTGCATCTGAACAGGGAGCTGTGGATTTTTTTTAATGACCTGCTTCATGTAGTTCTACTGGAACATAGGGTCAGTTTCAGATAATATGAAAATAAAGTTAGTTTTATAAGTCTTACCTACTGCACCTTAAACGGACTGAGGATGAGAGTAGGATTTGGTATTCAGTTTCAGCAGAATTTTCACCACTGGTTTCGGTATTCGGCCGAACCCCAAAAATCTGGATTTGGTGCATCCCTATTGGATACCCAGCCCTGGACGCTACAGCATCGAGCATCGCTTAGCCGACAGCATTAGTGGAAAACATTAGCGTTAGTGTCCCATATGGATCCCTACAGTACGACATGAGTGATCATGATAATGTCAAGACATTTAAATCTGGTTTTCTGAGCATCAGGAGGCTGCGATTTCACTCTGAACACAGTTTTCTAGAGTTTTACAGTTCTGTTCAGTCGTGGGTGGTTCGGTCACCGGGTGGGGCTCTTGCGGGACGCCCCCCCGGCCCTTCTCCTTCTCCTCCTCCTCCGTGGGTCCACAGTCTTTGGTTGATCTCTCCGTTCCCTCCTTGCTCTCTGCCGGACCGTTTCTCTGCGTCTCGGTGCAGCCGGCCCTCTCTTCGTCGTTGCCGTGGAGCTGCAGCTGCTGCATCAGCTCCTCCAGCTTGTGGGCTTTGCGCAGCTCGTTCTGCTGGATGATGGCGCAGAGGTGCTCCGTCAGCTGCTCCTTCACCTCCGTCTTCTTGTGCAGGTCCAGCTTGGACGTCACGTACTCTGCCTCCGCCTTCTCGTAGCGCTTTCTGAGGGACAAAATGGGACACGGACACTAAATAACAGGGCTCTAATTTATGCAAACTCTGCAGTGCACAGAATCTCACTTCTACGTATGTTTAATAACTTCTGTGACAGTAGTGTTTCAGTTCATATAGAATATTTGCTGCAACATACATACCCATACTCCCAATGCACGAGCACACACAAAATTTGACCCATTTTCGAAAAAGTTACTAAATCTGAAATTTGGGTTTCTTTCAACCAAAACGGTCTGCACGTGTAAAATAAATGATCAGTTCACTACTTTCATTGAATTTGGGTGTTTTATTAAATATTATAGCATTTGAAGAAATAATAACGTTGAAAAAAGCGACAAAAACATGGGGGAAAAAAAGTGACAAAAATGTTAGGAAAAACTTCAAAACGGGAAAAAAAAGTAAAGCGCAGAAAAATCAGCTAAAACATCCGAAAAAAGTGAAAACAATTTCGAAAAAGGCTTAAAAAAAACAGGAGGGAACGGCGAGCTAGACTCCGTTTGGTTTGACAATACTTTGAACGTCAACAAGAAGTGACGTCACCCAACATCGCTTAGAGCGCCTTTAAAATGGCATTTTTCAGATGGACACATCAGGAGAAAATTAACTTAGTTTGAGACGTGTTTCTGTCTCGGGGTCGAGCTCTCGAGAAATTGGTCAACGCAGAGAACGCAGCTTGTTTGTACGGCGCGCTGGATGGGACCCGTATCCCGATCCTTCCCCCATCCGATGGATACCGGGACTATAGTCATGTGACTCACATGTGGGCTACGTCACAACTTATTTCAGCAAAGCAGTTTTCATTTGCCACTTTGCGCATTAACTCTTTTTAGAAAAAGGCAAAACCACCTCAAGCGAGCGCAAAAACTTTTTTTTTAGCAAATGTGAGGATGTCCCCCTCCCCCCCCATCAACATTTTCTACTTCAACGTGAGAATAAAAATACGTTGATGGAAACATGACTCATGTCTGATCCGAATCAGATTCATTTTTACCACAGTTTCAACATTTAACATTTGAAAACGTTTGTTAATGTGCTCATATTATGCTTTTTGGCTTTTTCTCCTTTCCTTTATTGCGTATATATATATATATATATATATATATATATATATATATATATATATATATATATACATATATATATATATATATATATATCTATCTATCTATCTATCTATCTATCTATCTATCTATCTATCTATCTTTTTGTGCACGTTATAGGTTAACACAGTGAAAAAGCCCAAAGTCCCCCCCGAAGGGACTTACCATCTCCAACAGAAAACACTGTTCACAAAGTGCTCAATAAACATCTCTATTGTAGTCCAGCCTTTACTTCAGAGACCAACGTGGTCACTTTGTAACACACGTTATAATGCTCACCTAGCTGCTAGCATGGCACGCCCTCATACTCTGCTTCTGACTGGCTAGTAGTCCTTACCTAGGTACTGTCAGGGCACTCCCTCATACTCTGCTTCTGACTGGCTAGTAGTCCTTACCTAGGTACTGTCAGGACACGCCCTCATACTCTGCTTCTGACTGGCTAGTAGTCCTTACCTAGGTACTGTCAGGGCACGCCCTCATACTCTGCTTCTGACTGGCTAGTAGTCCTTACCTAGGTACTGTCAGGACACGCCCTCATACTCTGCTTCTGACTGGCTATTAGTCCTTACCTAGCTACTGAGCATGTGCGACTCCCAACAAAGATGGAATAGAAGTGAGATGTCTCACTCTGTAGCTAAAACAGAGAGCTCAACACAAAAGAGGAGCTGCAGCAATGTGCAGTACAACAAAAAATATGGTGTTTTTTGAAAATTAAACCATGTAAACCTATTCTGGTACAACCTCTAAATACAATTATGAACCTGGAAATGAGCATAATATGAGCACTTTTGTTAAATGTTTGACATCTGTATTAAAAACAGGATACGGTATTGGCACAAGCAGGTCGTTCCCACAGGGTCTGAATGCAGAAACATTGTTTAAATTGTGAAGAGAATAACTTGCCTCGCTGTTTGGGAAACACGGCGGGAACTAAACAGATGTCAAACATTTGACCTCGGGGATTTTAATGTTGAGCAGAATCTCAACGGTTGATTATATCAACATAATCATGACAGAATCCAGTGAAATGAGTGTGCGAAGGTCAGGTCCTCTTCCCGTTATACAAACATTTGTAACGAAGGGTGTGACGGACTCGGAGATAATCTCACTCGACGCGAGGCTGCACAGGGAAATCACTGCCGCAAACACAAAGTCAAAACACAGCTTTAATGGATCAGTGTCGGTACCAAACACAATATAAAACTATGTACTGGCTTTATACCGTCTGTGGCTGCTGTGAAGGTTCAATGCTACATGCATTTAAAAGTGTAGATAAAGAAAAACTTTGTATTATGTTTCCAGATGTAGCTAATGTTTCCAGATTTTGTAATCATGCTTTATTTGTCTCTGTATGTGGAAGCAAAGTTACAGACTCCCCAGAACATCTGAGCCAGACTGTGTCAGCTGAACACAAGTGGATTACAAGTGATGGGGAACAGAGAATAAAAAGGTTACATGAATATTGGAAACAAGCTGCAGGGGGCAGCATTTACAGATGTCCAGTTCATGACCTGGTCACTTCTTCTCCGTTACATCGTTCATTATTCAAATCACACTGACTGGGTTGTCCGTGTCAAATACTAAGATGATTTTATAAAGTCCTGAGAGCTTAGTGGCCCTTAAATTACATACGTCTAAGTGTGACTGATGCCCCAGCAATCAGCCAACTCATCTGTCGCCGTGTGGAAGTGTCTTTGAGCCCCTACAACCTGAAAAGGGTATTTCAACGTATGTCGACAGGAACTCAATCAGTAGAGCGCTTGTTTCCTCAATCTCAATCAACTAGGGCTGTCCTTGACTAAAGAAACTCTTAGTCGACTAACACTTGTACGATTTTGACTAATGGATTAGTCGATTTAATTGACAGAGCTGTGCTCTTTGAGAGGTGGTTAAGACTAGAAAAGCACAATATAAATGTAGTTAATTAACCATCTGTAAAACTGAGTTTCTCCACAATTAATCCTGCAAAAGCACCACTTTAAATCTTGCGTTTACCATAAATGCGCTCAGAAGTTTCTTGGAAATAAGTAATTAAGAAAGGAATAAGCATCGAAAATGACTAATCGACTAAAGAAATCTTAGTCGACTAAGACCAAAACGACCGATTAGTCGACTAAGAGGTGGCAGCCCTACAATCAACGTGTGCGAGTTCAATTTAAACTGTGGCATGTTTAATTCTATTTTTTAAGTTAAATTTTATTTACATAGTGTCAGCACACTTTACAGATAGAGTAAGTCTAGACCACACTCTATAATTTACAGAGACCCAACAATTTTCCCCCAAAAAAAACTTAATTTTAACAAACAGAAACCTCCAACAGAACCTTTATATGTTGATTTTGTAGTGGCGGCCCGCCATGGCAAGATTTCTGCCACCACGGTATCAGAAGTAGGGCGGACGCACAACGTAAGTCACGGTTGCCTTTTAAATGATCCTGCCGACATAATGCATGGCTGCTCACATTGCAGTTTAACAACAAGTAGAACTATTCAGAGGTTATTGTTCGGACAGACCTGCCCACACTGCTAACAAAAGTCCTAAAAGGAAACACTGGAGAGAAACACACAGCTATAGGTTGTTCATTATTTTTGCTTACATAGCTACGTAGGGCCCCTATACACTATGTGAATCTGGGCTGTGTCTGACGAGAGTTCACAACTGTGAGATACACTGTATGTGGTGAAATCTTTGGTTACCAATCCCGAAACACTGGTCCCAGATCTTACTGTGAGACAACAACCTTTAAAAAAGCTTTAGAGCTTTGTAGACCCAAATTCTCACAATGTTTTCGCTGCCAACGACCAGCCAAACCCCCTCAGAATAAACATGAAATGATGTAGAATACACTGGAGGATGCTACACTGAGGGCCAGTTGTTTTCACACTGAGTTTTTTGGCTGTATTTTCAAAACATGAGAGCAGATGAATGAGGAGTTTCTGCAGCACATATTCACCAGGCATTTGCACCATAATTGTACCTGCACCGCAAAATTAATACGTTTTATCGGACTCATCTGTGTGACATGCAATGAACCAGCAAGATCCCCGTTATCTTAGGTTGTAGGGGCCCCTTGGGCAAACACGTTGCACATAGAGCTGCCTGTTTATTCATTCACAATGTAACGCTGCAGGAGTTCAGTAGAAGCCTGATTCTCAGACACTGGCTCTTGCTTAAAGGAATATGCCACTTTTTGTTGAAATAGGTTTATTCACCGTCTCCTCTATATTTATATAGGTGGGCAAACACATTTTGGTCTCAGTGCATGCATTGTCTTAGTCCGGCAGCGCTGCTGCTAGCTTAGCTTAGCGTAATGAAGGAATCCTTTGTTGCCGTTAACATGTCATGAGTAAAAGTGACCCAACAACAAAAAAAAACCTAATTACCTCTTGTGGCCTACGTATTCACAACGAGTTAAAATAGCAACGCAGATTTAAGACTAGACGATTTCCTAGGCAGATATTGACTTGGGACTATATTGAGTGGAAGTAGGCTACAGCCGAAGCACTGCTTCTCGGGCACAGAGATATCGGCAGCCCGCGGAGCTCCACGACAGGCGCAAAGTCACCCTTTCTGGGTTACTGGACTACCAAATGCCGCTGCCCTGACTGAGCTCCGCGGGGCTCCGAGGCAGGCAGCCTCGAGGGGTAGAATAAATGAAACATCTTTCCAAAAGTCAACGAGTAATCGTTTTAAGATTTCAGTATTGACCTAAATCATTTTGATTAAAAGATAAGGACGTGCACTTTTTGTAATTTCTTATTATCTGGTGTTGTCTCTCTCTCTCTCTACCTGGCAGCGGAGTATTCCCAGCTGGCTTGTTCTATCTTGCCTCTCAGGATGCCGATATCATTGGACACCATGTCATCGAGGGCCTGGAGCTCCTTCTGGATCCTCTTCAGCTTCACAGCCTCCGCCTGAGTCTGTTTGGACCTGTGGACGATAACAAACTTAGGGGGAAAAAAATCTATACACTTAAGTATCGTGATATTTTTTTCACTTTTTTATTTTATTTATTTTTTAGTTTATGTGCAAAAATATTCATGCAAGACAGTGGTTCATGTTTATGTTGTGTTTATCCCCCTACTGCTAGATGGCTATGCTGAGACACACCACTAGTGTCCTTGCCTAGCAGTGCCTAACAGTGCCTAACAGTGCCTGACTTTTTGCTAGAAGCTAACAACGTAGCTATGGCTGACCTTTGGCCTACTTTAGCATATCAACATTAGCTCACTAAGAATCTGTGAACCACAATCCCAAACTGGCAGTTTGATTTTCTGTGTACTGAATTGTTTAACCTAAAGTAAACTTCTTTGACTTTTATACACATCATGTCTTTTTTTTATATATTAGTTTTTCTAAAATTATACTATAGACAAAAAAAAAAAAATCCCAATATATCGCCTTATGCACAGTATCGAAATATATTGCAATACATTGACTCGTGACCCATGTGCCGTCATACAGATACTTGCCGATACACAGCCCTAAACAAACTCCAAAAAAAAAAAGGAACATTTCATCTTTTGGTGCTAACCCTCCTGTTGTCCTCGGGTCAATTTTGACACATTTTACAAAGTTTGTACATCAGAAATTTGGGTTTCTTTCAACCAACTTTAAAAAACATAAACATAACCTGGATAGTTCCCTACAACGCTCTTCACAGGTGAAAAAAAAGAAATAATCAGTTCACTACTTTCATTGCATGTGAGGATTCAACGTGTTAGCATTTGAATAAAGAAAATGATAAAAAAAAAACGTTGAAAAAAGTGACAAAAATTTCAGAAAAGAGCTTCAAAAACGAGAGGAACAAAATAAAAAAATGTCAAAATAGTGCAGAAAAAAAGTTGACAAAAACATTGGAAAAAGTAAAAAAAATAAATAATAATTGGATTGAAAGTGACAAAAATGTCCAAATTTGGACCCTGAAAAACAAAACGTTGCCTAGACTCGACTGGAAGACAACACAAGGGTTAACAAAAATAAAAAAATTAAAAGAATGTTGACAAATTAGCTTCAAAAATTGCAAATAAACGACAAAAACGTTGGAAAAAAAAAAACGACAAACACATCGTAAAAAAGTGACAAAAACTTTGGGAAAAGTGTCGAAAAAGACGACCAAAATGTTGAAGAAAAAGTTTTAAATTTTGACCGAGAAAAACTAAAAGTTGCAGGAAGACAAGACGAGGGTTAACTAAGCTTGATGGTGTTTTTTGCCCCCAGCGTCTCCCTCCAGGCAGCGCTGCGACCGCTGCCTTCAAGGCACCTAACCCTAAACAGTGCCTGGAAGGCGCCGTTGGGGGCAAAAAACACAGATAAACGTTAACTAAACGTGATAACACGTTGCTCCCTTCAGTACCAACACGGCCAGACTTACTTCTCGGCGATGGTTTTTGTCAGCAGAGCTTTCTTGCGTTTATTCTTCTCTTCCATTGTCTTCTGCTCTTGCTGCAGCTGCTCCAGACGCGTCTGTTCCCGTCTGTGATCAAACACCGAGAGAATTTAAGGGCAGAAACTAAAAAAGGCAAATCAAAAAAATTTCAAATTTGCTTCTGTAACAATCTCTTTCAGACTAGTGGAAAGAAAAATGTATTTTTTCTTCCTCTAATTACAAAGTGGCTACTGAAAAATGTGATTTACTTTTGCTGTTTTTTTGAATGTACGGTGTGTATGTTTTATTTTGCTTGGTGTCTCATGTGTCGTATTTCCTACAAACTCTTGTCAGAGGTGTTCAGGTAAATTAACACGTCAGTTTAAATTTTTGTAGTAAATTTAAATTTAGTTACAGATTGTGAAAAATGCGGCAGGATATTTTGTGTGGTTTTTTTTTAATGCAAAAAAACGCTTTAAAAAAAAGTAGTGCCTAAGTTGTGGAACTAAATCACTTTTAAGCCACTTTTGGATTTTTGGTTCACCTTACGGCCTATTGTCAAATATAAAAAAACTAAAACCCACACCATGAAATGAGTTTTGGATCCAATGCCAAACCAACACAAATTTAGGGGTCAGCCCTATGGTCCCACATTTCTAAGATTTTTCTTAAAATTAGGCCCTATGTTCTAGGGGTGGGAATCACCAGAGGCCTCACGATGCGATATCATCACGATACTTATGTCACGATACGATATTATTGCAATTTTAAACATATTGCAATATTCTGCGATATATTGCAATGTATTTGTGTATTTGTGTTTTTTCCAACTTCAAATTTTTCCCAATTTCAAATGATGTCAACATCTGTTTTATCTAAAAAGATCCATTTCTCTGTCTGTTCATCTCACTTCAATTTTATTGCTGCAAAATGGGATTGTCAAGCAGACAGACTGACCAACACATATATCATAAAAGATCGATACTTGGCATCTGTGTATCGATACAATATTGCCACGAAAAATATCATGATACTATGCTGTATCGATTTTTTCCCCCACCCCTACTATGTACCCACAGCCCTATGTTCCCACATTTCTAAGATTTTTCTTAAAATTAGGCCCTATGTTAGGGCTCCGTTCCATCTGTAGTCCATTTTTGGCTACCAAATTGGGAGAAAGGGGGATAAAATCTGATTCAAATTTATGAAAAAGGAGATGTGGGAACATAGGGCCTAATTTAGATTTTTCTTTAGAAATGTGGGAACATAGGCACGCTCCCCAAAAATATGTACTATAAAAGGCATTTTGATTAATATATGATACATTAAAACATACTAACAGTGCCACCTCTTGTATCTCCAGCTCTTTGACCACCGGGGTTTCCTTCTCTGGAGCCGGCTTCATCTCGACGGCGTTCTGCTGCACCTCCTGTTTGACCGTCGGAGCGCCCGCTGGAGGAGCCGAGGGCTTCGGCTCTTCCTCCGGTGGCGGTTTGGTGAGTTGTTGCTCCGGTGGCAGTTTGGTGAGTTGCTGCTCCGGCGGGAGGCAGAGAGACGCGGCTCCAGCGCTCTTCTGAGCGGCTAACTGAAGAGCCTTCTCCCGTTGGATCTGCTGCCGACTCCGGTTGGCTGGAAGCGGCTTCCGTCCGCGGGCTGCCGCTGCGGACCCAGCGGAGTCTGTACACACGTTTGTACGTAAAACGATTCAGACCAAATGTAAGTGTCCTTGCACTATTGGACTTATTCCCTAGGGATGCACGATTCAGAAAATATATCGATTTTTAGGCTCAAGATTCAATTCAAAATTGATTCTTGACTAAAACATTTTGTCACAGTATGTAAATGTAGTTACTAGGGCTGTCCTCGACTAAAGAAATTCTTAGTCGACTAACACTTATAGGATTTAGTCGACTAATCGATTAGTTGATTTAATTGACAGAGCTGTGCGCTTTGAGAGGTGGTAAAGACTAGAAAAGCACAATATAAATGTAGTTAATTAACCATCTGTAAAACTGAGTTTCTCAACAATTAATCCTGCAAAAGCACCACTTTAAATCTTGTGTTTACCATAAATGTGCTCAGAAGTTTCTTGGAAATGAGTAATTAAGCATGAATAAGCATAAAAAATGACTAATGGACTAAAGAAATC
>CM046795.1:36034715-36059715 GCA_025617405.1 Perca schrenkii
GGAAACACTGCAAAAAGGCCCCCCCCCCCCCACACTTCCTTCCACTAGGCTGGCTATGGACCTGCGTGTGTGCAAACATCTTAATTTTTGGGTGTTAATTTAATTTTCCACTCAATTTCAGCTGCATGTTTCATCCACTGCCTGGCCCAGCTCTTTTGTTGTAGGGGTCAAAGGTTAATCAAAGAGCTGCTTCATGTGAACGCAGCATGACATTTAAGTGGCTGTACTGGTTGTAATTGGAGGGCTCGACACACCCTGTTGTCAGGCTTATTTTATTAGCTCCCCATTTACAAATATTAAGATTATTAGAGTCAACCAGAAAAACTATTCAACAGACAACTCCCTCCTTAAATATTTAATCATAAAGACTTCCATATTTATATATATATAATATATATACATATATTTTTTTATTTTATTAATAAGGGAAACAATTCCACTAATTAACCCTGACAAAGCACACCTATGAAGGTAAAACCATTTCAGGTGACTACCTCATGAAGCTCATTGAGAGAACACCAAGGGTTTGCAGAGTTATCAAAAAAAGCAAAGGGTGGCTACTTTGAAGAATCTAAAATATAAGACATGTTTTCAGTTATTTCACACTTTTTTGTTAAGTACATAATTCCATATGTGTTCATTCATAGTTTTGATGCCTTCAGTGAGAATCTACAATGCAAATAGTCATGAAAATAAAGAAAACACATTGAATGAGAAGGTGTGTCCAAACTTTTGGCCTGTACTGTATATACTACCAGTCAAAAGTTTGGGGTAACTTATAAAATTTCCATTCCACTCCATTATAGACAGAATACCAGCTGAGTTCAGTTGCATTGTTTTTTTCAACCAGGGCAGTAGTTTTCAGATTACATTATGTGCTTACATAATTGCAAAAGGGTTCTATATGCAGTATATAATGTGCTTTTTAATTCATTGTTGATTTAATTCCCTTTCCTAACTTCCTTCTTCTCTACTTGACTTTGGTGTCTTCATGTCAGTTTTACATTTTGTATTGGTGTTTAGTTATTTTTGTATGTACTTTTTATCTATGCATTGTTGTCTATTGAGGCAGATTTTAAACCATCTGCCTCGGTTGTAAAGCACTTTGTGTCAACTTATGTTGTTTTATAAATAAAGTTGACTTGACCTGACTTGTTATGTTCTTTGTTGAATCCCACATTTCTAGCAAGGCGGCAAAATCAGGACATAAACATAGATTTTTGTTTCACATTTTACATTTAGTAAGCTGTGGCTCAACTTTCAACATCCACATACATTGCACACAACTGCAATCTGATTTACCACGGTAAACCTGACACCAAAACGTCTCCTATTTTAACCTGGAATAAAAGTTTACCTGGAGCACAGACACTCTATTACAGAGGTGGACAATTTACTATTTTTTTCATAGACTTGTATGTGACTGTGTCCTGTTTTATGGTGAAGAAAGCTGCTGTTCTCCAGGAAAATGATCTTAAGCATCATTACTCTACTGAATAGGTATTATGCAGGATTCCAGTCATCCTGCACACAATCTCTTCTCCCACCTTCCATCAGGGAGACGTTTGCAGAGCATCCCAACGCGCACATCACGTTTCAGGGATAGTTTTTACACCCAGCAGGTAATAAGGCTACTGAATGATAGCACAACAGGAAGAAGGGCTGAGGTTTTTACTTTGTTTACTGTGCTTGGATGTTTTTAAATGTTATTTATATAATTGTTACTTATTGACTGGCATTTAGAGAGTGCCAAGGCACACTGTATTTCATTGCTGTGGTACTCTGTACTTAGCCTGGCTCCGCCCTCCTACATACTTCCGATCAGTTTTCATTTTCCTTCAGTACTCAGTCTGGGTTTGCTGTATATTCTTGGGTTTTCTCTGGCAAAATATTTGGTGGTCCAATCAGCGAGCAGAGGGAGTGGCTGAAAACGATGATGTTGAGGTCGTGCCCTAGAAAGATGCGAGCGAAGCCATTCGGTCCGTTGTGGGAACTCTGCTGAATATCCAGAAGTTAAAGCCCGAGGAAGAACAGTCTTTGCTGAGTTGTGTTGGTGGCCATGATGTCGTGGTCCTCCTCCACACGGGGGTTCGGGAACAGTTTGATTTTCCAGCTCGCATGACATACGTCACGACCAAACGTTAGTGATTGGTTATGGCAGATCCAGAGCGGCTCTGGGCAAATCCAATAGTTTTAAACTTCAACAGAGTACCCGCCTTCAAGGAAGTTAACACCTGGAGGGGTCCGACTCTCTGGACACATGAAATGGACCAGAGTCTGGTAGGACCAGGCTAATGGACCAGAGTCTGGTAGGACCAGGCTAGTGTACCAGAGTCTGGTAGGACCAGGCTAATGGACCAGAGTCTGGTAGGACCAGGCTAATGGACCAGAGTCTGTTAGGACCAGGCTAATGTACCAGAGTCTGGTAGGACCGGGCTAGTGTACCAGAGTCTGGTAGGACCAGGCTAGTAGACCAGAGTCTGGTAGGATCCGGCTAATGTACCAGAGTCTGGTAGGACCAGGCTAATGTACCAGAGTCTGGTAGGACCAGGCTAATGGACCAGAGTCTGGTAGGACCAGGCTAGTGTACCAGAGTCTAGTAGGATCCGGCTAATGTACCAGAGTCTGGTAGGACCAGGCTAGTGTACCAGAGTCTGGTAGGACCAGGCTAATGGACCAGAGTCTGGTAGGACCAGGCTAATGGACCAGAGTCTGGTAGGACCAGGCTAGTGTACCAGAGTCTGGTAGGACCAGGCTAATGGACCAGAGTCTGGTAGGACCAGGCTAATGTACCAGAGTCTGGTAGGACCAGTCTACTCTGTAGTAATATGCATATGACAATAAACTTGAACTGAACTGAAGTATTGTCAGTCTCAACATGGCCTGAGAACTGGTTCCAACATTTATCACTTGGCGGGGTTACCAAACACTTATATCCACGACGTTCCACTGCACTTTTGTTGTGAATATCGGCTACTAACTCGTACAAATTCTCGAGTCCATATGATTTGTTTTTTTTTGGTTTCCTTTACCACTGTCCTTCAGCACACACTGCCTTCATTCAGCTCTACGTTCTGTCATTACCTTCATTCACTCTGTAGCCCTTATTTCTTTCAGTAATTGGTCAAGGTACAGACATAAAGCGTGTCTTTTTAACCTTGGTTGGCAGTGCTGAGGAGTCAGAGCATATGCAAAAACAATGACCTCTGCTTGGCAACTAATAAAAACTGGCCCTCCACATCTTTGTTGCATCTGGGGGCCAATTACGCTTAAGTTAAAAGGCGAAACACCTCAGGAGGGCATAAATCGCCGGCAGAGTGGAGACAGGGCCAGGCATGGGGGCCAGATGGCACAGAGACGACCACTTTGGGTTCAGAGTGTGTTTTTCTGCCGAGGATGGGACGGCCTTGGATCCCCTGATTAGCGAGCGCCAGAGGGGAGCACATGGCTCATTACTGGGGTGACCTGCAGAGGGTTAGAGGTGGGGGAAGTGTATGAATCCCTTCCCGCCCCCGTAGGAATGGGTGGAACTGATAGGAGGGACGGAGGTTTCCGCGATGACTGCGCTCAGTTCAGAAGTTCAGCGTGTCAAATCTGTGGTCCACGTGTGTGTCGAGACGCGCCTTTCGAAGAACCGGAGAAACACAGCGAGTTCATTTATACACGGCTCGTTAAAGAAACTGTGTTTTCTGGACGGGTAACAGGACGATTAATTATGTAAAATGTGGAAACGTCAACTTAACTACCTGCTCAAATTAGGGCCTCGAAATCAATCAAAATGTCAACCCACTCGCAAAGGTCTTAACTCGTGTTTCTGCATATTCAATTCCTGTACTTTATATTTCTGCCAATCACTTGACAAAGCATTCCAGTTGTTATTTTGGGCGGTTTGGGAGGTTCCACAAGTAAAAGTCTATTTTTTCATTGACAATGTGAAGTGACTGTCAGAAAAAAGTCAAAAGTCAAAAGTCAAAAGTCAAAAGCCAAAAGTCAAAGTCAAAGCAAACTGAACTACTGTATGAATCCAAAGGTACTTTTCTATAGGAAGCATTCAGTCCCAGAGCTTCAGACTGTCTTGTGCAGTGTTTGGTGTTTTAAGCCCCCAACGTCGCCTGGAAGGCACTAGGATTAGGCAATGGTTAGGTGCCTTGAAGTCGATGGATGCCTTGAAGTTGATGTTGGGGCTTAAAACACCATTGAGCGTCTTGTGCATGGCACTAAGTGCGAGTGGATGTTTACGATCACACTTTGTAGAAACCTGATTAAACATTCAGCAGTTTTCTGTACATCAGGTCAGTTTGGGATAAATTCAGCAACTTTGGTGATGCAATTCAATTCAATTTTATTTATAGTATCAATTCATAACAAGAGGTATCTCAAGACACTTTACAGATAGAGTAGGTCTAGACCACACTCTATAAGAGCAAGCATTTTAGTTGCACTTTGTTCCAAAAACATGCTAAACCCTTCACTGACCAGTAGTTGTCCAGCCAGACACAGCATCACAACCGTAACCAGGCACAGACGATGCAAATATGTAGCGTACAGATTCAACACATCCCTATACCAAAACAACATTATAGGTGGATATCAAAAGATTCCCCAAACGACACACACGACCGTTGCATTTACTGTCGCACGGCGGTTTAATCCTGTGACCTTAGTTATCTGACCGTTCCATTCAATGTACCGAGCACAGTTTTAAACACGTAGGGAACATGGTAAGGGAACTAGTTAAGTTTAGGCAACAAAAATACTTTGGCTGTGTCTCCGAGTGCCTACTTGCACACTTCAAACACTTAGTTTTAAGTATATCGTGTAGATATAACGCAAAAAGTCAGTGCACTGAAAGTACCCGGATGACCCCCTAAAAACAGTCAAAAAGTTCAGTGTGGAACGATGGACACTACATGCACTGAACGGGCGCCATCTTGACTTCAAAGCGGAAAGGGAGGGACAGGTGTAATAATTACAGTATTTCAGTTTTCAGCCACAGTTTGCATATCAGAATCAATGGACTCAATAAAATTAGCATTGAAGCATTTCTGATTCAGGATCCAATTCTTTGCAAGAAGGCAAATTTGACAACAAATGGCTCTGGCATGAAAGCTACATACAGTAATAGACTAGAATGACAAGCAATGGTGCACTGATTGGCACATAGAAAATGCCTTTCTACAGGGCCCAGAATGTTGTGCTACGCCCCTGCCAAGGAGCCTATCATTATCTATCAACATTGGACAGGTGTGTCCACTTACATTTGAAATATACTTCTTTCTTTCTTTTTTGTGACTGCTCGATGTGCTGGATGATTTAACACGCGTAAGTGTGCACGTCACCTTTTGCCCTCGCTGCCGTCCGTAAAGACACACAGCCCGTGGTGCTCAATCAAAACAGGAAGTCGCTGTGATAAATAAACAGCCAATCCGAGGAGACGTGTATCCGAGAGTCAGAGCCTGAACCAAAGTGAGGATGATTAGGGGTCAGGCCGTGGCCGTGGCTCTGAGCTGGACCCTGTAAGAGCTTCTAATTGCTGTTTTATTTTATTTTTAAAGCTGTACGCTGGGTCCAGGCTGACCCTCATCCCAGTCAGAGTGCCTCCTCTCCCCTTTCAGCTGCTGCTCTGCATTTGTTCTTTAATTTCCATCCCTGACCTCTCGTCCCACCATCTGCAGCCAGTTTGCAGCGCTGAACGGCAGCGTTACATCATGCATGCTGTTTCCCTTTATCTCTTCCCTCTCTTCACCCTCACAGTGTTCCTGTGTTTCTCTCTGCCCTCCTTGTCTTCTCGCCAAAGGAAAGCGCTACTTTGGTTCCGTCATCTGTTTCATCTTCGGCCTCTCGGCGGCTCTGTTTGCTCTTTGTGACCCTTTTTTTCGTCAGGATTTGTATTTAAGCTCTTGGTTTTTCCAATTACACTTTAGGAATGCTCCATAATGTTACTCAGGAAACTGTTCCTGTGAGTTGTTTCTTTTCTCACTGTTTGAGAATGTGACACAATCTCTTCTCACTCCATTTGTTCTGCTTTTAAACTCAGTCAAGACCAGGTCAAGTTTATTTTTTTTAAATTACACATCCCAAATTTGCATCAATCCAATCCAATCCAATCCACTTTATTTCTATAGCACATTTTACAAACACAAAGTTTCCAAAGTGCTGCACAGAAGACTCAGAACATACAAACAATTCATAAAAAATATATAGAAAGAATAAAAGAAAGAATAAAACCCACAGTGGACCACATAACTCACACAGAATTAAAAGCCAAAGAATAAAAGTGTGTCTTTAGACGTGCCTTAAAACACTCAACTGTAGGGGCAATTCGGACATGCAGAGGCAGGGCATTCCAGAGCTTAGGTCCAATCAAAGAAAAGGTCCTGTCCCCCCGAGTCTTAAGTCTTGACTTGGGGACCACAAGCTGGAGCTGACCCTCTGACTTCAGTGTCCGCGCTGGTGTATAAATTTGGATGAGGTCCGAAATATATGTTGGGGCCAGTCCATTCACAGCTTTAAAAACAAACAATAAAATCTTGAAATCAATCCTAAAACAAAGGGCTTCGCAAATCTGGAGCTATACGACATTCAGCACTTTCACTGCACTACACATGGATGAAATATTCAATCACAGGAAAGCGTGTTTTTATTAAGGCATACCACGAACTGGAAATATGTTGAGAATATCGATGTTTAGCGCATCCTTTTATAGACATCTGTCTAAATTCTAGCTCACATATTGAATAAACTTTCACACAAAACACATGCAGTTTATAAAATCTTTATTCTATTTATTCTTCTATTTATTCTAAAGGAAAGTAGCCAACAATATAACGGCAACACACACACACACACACACACACACACACACACACACACACACACACACACACACACACACACACAGGCCCTTACAGACAATATAACGGCCTACAAGTCCAGCTGACATGATTAGACCATTAAACACACAGCTGTTTGGAGGATTGTTCTTTACTTTTAATACTTAAAGTACATTTCCCTGATGATACTTACAGACTATAACTTAAGTAAGTGTTAGAAGTAAAAGTCCTGCATTGAAAAGTATTTTACAGTGTGTTATTAGTTTTTTTTTTTAAGAATACTTCTTGCACCAGTGAAGGTTAACACATAGACAAAACTACAGGTATCATCACTTCATTCTGCTAAAGCTAACGGCTATCAAACCTCTGAGCTCCCCCTCCATCATTAACATTTCCTCCAGACTTAGCTTTCCGTCCGCCTCGTGCCAACCTAACGCCAAAGCCTTGTTGATGTTCTTGGAGAGCGTCCCTGATCCATCTGAGGAGAAGTCTGTGCTGCAGGCTCTGAGGAGTCTCACCTGTAAAAGGGGGGGGGAGAAACGGGACCAAACAATGCCTCCCTGTCTCACCTGCTTCCCTTGTGTGAGCTCTTTGGACAAGCGTTCAGGCTCTTTTTCAGCCCCTTTTTCAACGGGCCCCTTCAACAGTCTATACTGTTGCAGCCTCGTTTGTCAGTTTGTGTTGAGATGAAAAATACAAGCAGTTAGAGAAGACAAGATGCTCAGAGAGAGGGAAGATGAGGGCAGGAGGAGTAGAACAAAAGGACACAAGGGAAGAACTAGAAGTGGAAATAAGGAGCCGGCCCGAGGCATACAGACACTTCATCCATCACAGGGATCTCAAACAAACTGCAAACGCAAACTCTTTTAGTCTGCTCTCTTCTGTTTTTAAAGGGAAATATGGCGAATACAGTATGCTTGTTTGGTTTCTTGCTGAGAGTCAGATAAGAAGGTGGACACATTTCATCTCATTATAGAGAGCGATCCCAGCATAGCATAGCACAGCGTAGCACAGCGTAGCGTGGTTTTAATCGACACAGGAAGCAGTTGAATCATCGTAACTTGATCAAGAGTGTCTCCCAGTCACATCTCGAATATATATAAAAGCAGCTGGCTGCCTGTTGACACCAAAACATCTTTATTCCATGTTACAATGCTAAGAACAAACTATGTTCCATGTCAAGCAGCCTCGTTATGTCAGTATGAAGAGTGACAATGGTAGGGAGTAGATAGGTCCAACAACACAAGAGGGACACCAGGGATTTGTGTCCTGCTCTTGTCCCGTGGATCACTTAAACGTAAATCTTTTTTTATCTTCGGACATGGGCAAGCTAGCTGTTTCCTCCTGGTTCCAGTCTTAATGCTAAGCTAGGCTAACCACGTCCTGATTCCAGCTCTGTATACACACGGTCATGGGGTTGATATTGATCCTCATCTCAATCTCAGATGGAAAAGCTATAATCATACCCAATAATGAAATATTTCTGACGATACACATTGACACATTTGGGTGGGGGGGGGGGGGGTTGATTGGCAGTTATAAAGTCCCACAGAGTGCCCCCCCCAAAAAAAAAAGCTTTGAGCCTTGCCTGAGTTGTGTGATTAATGAAACTGACAGGGAGCTGGAGACACTTGTCGATGATCGCAGGTTATTGGCCGAAGACCGGGGAGTGTTTTGACTTCGGATTGACCCTGGCTGAACCTGACTAAACGGAGACAGAAAGTTTGGGACTTTTTAAAACAGGCAATCACATGTGATGACAACTGATTCATTAGGGCCTCGAGCTTTTGCCCAGAAAATCCCCATAAAAAAAGACTGCGATCGAAGTCTCGTAGAAGATCGTTAGGAGGGAGAGTGCGGTCTCTCTCTCGCACACCAGAGCTCAAATAAAGACGCAGCTGTCTCCAGCGTGGCCTCCAACAATTTGGCCGCCGAATCGGATTCTTAATCAAATTATTTTTAGCCATGGCACATTTAATCCGCTGTTGTTTTATTCATTAGCCGTTCCACAAATTTATTGTGGCTCTGGCGGCCTCGCTGTCTCTCATCTCAGCCATTTCCCAGAGTGTAACGCACACACATCTGGTCCCAATCAAGCAGAGAGGGAGAGAGTGAATGCCTATTAGCCTCTGGCATAGGTACATTGTGAACCGCATTGCCCCATCTCCCCTGGAGTTTCTGGTAGTCTCGGGCTGTATACAAGCTCTCACTCGGCCCGACTGCCACGCCCTTATTACCTGATTTCATTAGCAGGGGGAACAAAATGAACAAGAGTCATGGATTCGTTTTTTTGCGGCAGCCCTAAGCTGAGAGCGCAGAGAGATTTATGGCACAGAAATGCCAAGCCTCAGCTTAGTTAATCACATTAAACCCAAGTATGTGTCGTGTTTGTGGATTTGCAAAGCAACAATGACTCATTGTTCCAAACACAAAAAAGCTGTGATGATTACGCTAATTTATGACCTTCCCTTGTTAGGCCTTTTCATGTTCTTCATAAACAATTACATAAACCTGATTTGATTATTTTCTAAATCAGACTTTATTAGGATCACTGGATCGGAGATTAAAAAAAAAAGCAATACAACTGTGGGTTGAAACACAAGGTCATACATTTTATAGACAACTCCAAATAGAAAGATTGAAAGCATTCCTGTAAACAAGCTTCTATTAAAAGTAGCAGCCAGCCGATGCTGTTTTGTCTTTGAAACATCTGCTGGGGATTTAAACGTGTTTTCACTTTGTTTTGATTTCTCGTACACAGAATCAGCAGAAACATCAGGAAGTGAATCCAAAGAATGAAAGTTTTGATGGCTGATGAACTCTCAACCCCCCCCTGAACACCACAAAACCACAACCACCATCACAAGCATCATTCATTCCCTAACCTTAAGAGGACATGACAATATGTCCTCGCTTTCCCCATCAAGTCCTCATTTCCCCCAAATATTCACAGTCCAAAAGGTCCTGACTTTCTCTAATGGTTCTGTAGGCCTACTCGATGTCCAGAACGTGCATGTGCATGTGGCTGTGACAAGAAACAGACTGTCCTCCATGACTCATCTTCACGGTTATACTGGCGGCGCCCTCTGGTGGCCGTAGTAGTTATTATGAAAACAAAGCCCAAAGTAATGTGACGAAGTATAAGAGCGCAAACAAACACAGGACTTTCACCCAGTAGGGCGGGGTTTGTGTCCCTTTAAATTGTCAAAAAATGTAAGTAAACTGCAAGTTTTTAAAATTTTATTTATGGAACAAACGGAACAAACGGAGCTACGTCACATTCTGCACCACGTTCGTACGGTAAAGCCTAGTCTATATCCACGATGTTCCACTTCGGGGATTGCTCCGTTGCCACCGGAAATTCGTTGAGGATTTGTGAGGACTATGGTCAACTGCTCCTCAGATCTCTGCAGGGTAAATCCAGACAGCTAGCTAGACTATCTGTCCAATCTAAGGTTTCTGTTGCACGACTAAAACTACTTTTGAACGTACACATGTTCCACTAAAACAAGTTCCTTCCCGAGGCTATTTTGCAGAGGCACCATCATTGTGTCTGGACGATTGTGATTGGTTTAGAGAAATGCCAATAAACCAGACCACATTTTTCTCCCATCCCAGAATGCTGTGTGGACTGCCCAGACCTTCCTCCGCGGCGCTGTGGAGGAAGGTCTGGCAATGCGAGACTAAGTAACGTCTGCTACAGTTTCACAACGCTAACGACGTGTTTACAACATTCTTTTACATAACTTCTTTTCTTACATCCTTCCTAAATGGTCCACCAAAAGTGGGAAAAAACTAAACATTTTTTTGTTAAAAACAAAAACAAAATCAGAAAGGGATTTATTTTTGGGCAAACTGAGTTGTTTTTACAGTCGTATAGTGTCCATAAAGAAATACGTCTTCCACGGCTGCTTCTTAATGAACAAAAACAGTAAAGGGTATCTGAGGAGATGGTAAACTGGAGGGGTATGATGTAAATTTACATACACACACACACACACACACACACACACACACACACACTGATCAAGACATCCTCCCACAAGCACAAAGTTAATCAGATCCAGGGACGGAGTCGCCGAGCTATTTCCCTCAGAAACCAGCTCCACATTTTGTGGGCCTGACTCTAAACATCCCGACGCTTTTTTGCTCTGGGTGACAGATTCCTGAGCTGCATCGTGAAACCACAGCAGGCCAGCTGATACTGATGGGACTGGGAACATGGTGGTCTGATACCATGGGAACCAGTTACAAAGATCAGCACATGCACGCATATTCACAGCAATACACAGGCATACAATAGACACAGACAAACAGGACCAGGCACTAGTCTCGCAATGCCAGACCTATCTCCACGGCGCTGCGGAGGAAGGTTTATTGGCATTGGTAAACGCCGTAAACATATTCTTTGAAAATCTTTACAGTCATTCCCCGAAAGAACCAAGCAGGCCTGCCTTTTTGCACGTTCCAAATTTCGTTAAAACTTGCCATTTTCAACTTGTAACCTTGGTCAGAGGTTCCGGTTAATGTTGTTAATGATCTGACCGGAGTTTAAAGTTCATAATTGTATTTAGAGATTGTACTAGAATAGGTTTACATGGTTTAATTTTCAAAAAACACCATATTTTTTGTTGTACTGCACATTTCTGTAGCTCCTCTTTTCACCCTGTGGTGTTGAGTTCTCTGTTTTAGCTGCAGAGTGAGACATCTCACTTCTGTTCCATCTTTGTGTCCCGCGTCACATTTCCTAAACCCAACCGCCCCGTTATAGCTGAAACAGCGGTTATAGGGCTAAAAATACCAATAATAGCAAAGCTGTATACAGCTTCTCTGCTGCAGCCCAACTGGCAGAAAGATTTGTGCTGTGATCACGAAAAGATGCTTCCCATTGAAATACATTAGTTTAAAAAACAAGATAAACGTGCCCGTTGTACACAAATCAATAGATTAAATTACGTGACCACAGAGATGGGGACTCGAGTTTGAGACTCGGACTCGAGTGCGACTTAAGTCGCACACACAGTGACTTCAGACTCGACTTGAGACTCGTCCTCGAAAGACTTCGGACTCGACTCGGACTCGAGCTGCGGGACTCGTGAACAATGTTGATTTTTAGGAAACGTCTGACGAGCTCGCTATACCCCTCCCTCCGTTACCTATAACCTGCCTGCGTAACACGTACGTATTGCTGGCTGGAGGACAACAAACACACATGTCAAATTCACCGACCGCTGCTGTGCCATTCATCGTAAGTTTTGCGTTCAAAAACTTTAAACAAGACGGCCCAAACAAAAGAAGCACTCAATGCAAAATATGCGGTATCACGATAAAATATTCTGGCTCAACCACATCTCATTTTATCAGGCATCTGAAAACGCACCCTGATAGGTGAGTAAACATGTTTAGCTCAGCATTGACCATCTACCGTTAGCTTGCTTCTTGCTTTAGCTACGACCTAACGTTACGGGAGGTTAACTCTGACTGTCTTCCTTATCAAATATAAAATGAGCGTTTGTTTAATTGCCTTAACTTGTGGTGGTCGATTAACGTTACATTAATCATTTAGGTGCCGCTGTCTGCCATCAGGTTAATTATTAACGTTGTCTGCAAACAGGTTACAGGATTATTGTTGATCATATAACGTAACAGTTTCATTTAGTTATAACGTTACACTTACAGGATTATTGTTGATCATATAACGTTACAGTTTCATTTAGTTATAACGTTACACTTACAGGGTTATTGTTGATCATATAACGTAACAGCTTCATTTATTTATAACGTTACACTGGTTTGAGAGTCTGGGATGTGTTGACTTACAGTAGTTTATAAGGTATGATTAGTTGCATAGGCAGTGCACATTACATGGATCTTCCACTAAGTAAATAACAAATAATTGAGGATTCTCTATCATAAGGAAGTGCACTGTAGTGTGTTAAAAATTTCATTTGGTTGCAATAGTGTTTTGCATTTAGCTACACTGTGATGTTTTGCAGTTTTGAACTAAATAGGAGTATGTCAATTTTAGTGTTGTGAGTTATAATATTTTCTATATTTGGTCTTATGGCCCCACAGAGCCAGCACAATACGAGCCATGGCATTTCATTATAATTCATCAACAGACAGGGAGTCCTATTTCTTCTGAGCCTCAATTTTTGGTCTGTACTGTACTGTATGTTACTTAAAGTACAGATATTAACTTAAAAGTAAAGCATTCTTGGTTTTATCATGTTGCAATAGTCTGTTTACACTGATTATATACCAAAATCAAAGCTGATACTGTATGCTGATAGATGCAGCCTGGATGGGTCGCTGTACGTGATGCAACACTTATTATAACCACAAGAGACTTGAGACTTGACTTGGACTCTTAGCTCAGAGACTTGAGACTTGACTTGGACTCTAGCTCAGAGACTTGAGACTTGACTTGGACTCTAGCTCAAAGACTTGAGACTTGACTTGGACTCTAGCTTAGAGACTTGTGAGCATCTCTGCGTGACCATTTCACAAACAGTTGCCGCGAGACTGGGTTGAACTCAAACGTCGTCGATATAGACTAAGAATAAAGGAAACTTGTAAAGTGAAAACACGAGTGGCTAGATAGCAGCTGTTTGGCTCTTAGACAGTTGCTGTATGTGATGTAAAGTCGACTGATGTTCAGTTATCATATGAGTTTTAAAATCCCTTCGTGTGATCAGCTGTAAACAGTCTCTGCCATCTTCACAGGGAGCAGCAGACGCTCGAGCACAATAGGCAGCCGAGTCATTTGATTTCTGCCCTTTGTTTATCTAATTTGAGTTACAGCCTCGTAAATGTATCTGCTGTCGCCACCACAGCGGGTTTTTCTTAACGCCCGTCTAAATTTATTCACGAAATGAGGCGTTTGAATCCGCGGCCAAACTCTTTCATCAGTGCGTTTGTTGGTGTTGATCATTTCTCAACGAGCTTCTCCCCTCTCTCTGCGTCTGTCTCTGTCTCTCGGTGACATGATTACCACGGCACCACATCAGAGCCTTGGAGCCGTCCCATGCCCCGCATTTAATGTAAACACCGGGGGGTTGCCATGGCGAGGCTGGCAGGCCTGCCCGTTCGTGCCCACTTTTCTTTCCCGTCATCATCATTATCAGGCTCCTCAAAACGTTGCAGCAACACTCTGCTTTTCCACCACAGCGCATGCCAGAGCTACACAACCCTTACTTATTATTTATGCCAATCAAATACTCCTGATCAGGCCTGGAGTTTCAACATTGGCTTAATTTTAAAGGGGCAAGGCCACTCGGCCTTTGGTGTTGTCAATGTTTGAGGCCACAAAGGCTGAATGCCAGGGCAGCGAGGTCATCGAATGAAGCAATGATTTTTAAATGCCTGCAAATGATGAAGTTAACTCAAGAGTAGTCTCGCATTGCCAGCTCTACCAATCACAATCGTCTTGGGCGGTGCTAAGCTCCGGAAGGAACTTGTTTTGGTGGAAGATTTGCACCCCGCAAAAGACAACGCCACATACAATATTAAATAAAGTTAACTGTTGACACAATACAGTAACGTTGAGGAGGGCCCAGCTGCGGATTGGTGGATGAAACGCTACCAGGAACGCCAGGAACAATCGCAAAGAGTTTCACAAGGCATGATGGGTATGATGCAATTTTACCTTGTAGTATGTTTCCTGGGAGCAATATTACAGTAGCATTTATTGGCCAGGCGTCCGTGCTTACGGAAGGTAACGTAACCCCATTTTTGATTTGTTCAGGTCCTATCCCCCTGACCAATCGGCTATTCTAACCTTAACCACTCGAGGTCAAATGCCTAACCCCAACCAATCGAGCTACTTCGTAGGGCGGGTCTTGCCATAGTGGGATTTGTAATTTCACTTCACGAGAGAAAATGGGGCAAAAATGGGAACCCCCACCAGCACGAGAACGCCCATTTGTGGCCGCAGTTGGATGATATTGGTAACGTGAGCTATTTAAATGAGCTGGATACATGGTTAAACCTCTTACCAGTGTATCTCTGTGTGTACTTTTTCCATAGCAATCCCACCAGTCACTCCCAAAATGTCCAAGTTGAGAGGAAATGACCTAAACATATTCTTTATAAATCTTTACAATCATTCCCGAAACAACCAAGCAGGCCTGCCTTGTTACATCATCCAAATTTTCTTCAAAAGTTGCCATTTTCAGCGTGTAGCTCGCTAGCTCGAAGTTTGTTGTTGTTTCCTGGGGAGCGTGCGTGCCTATGTTCCCACATTTCTAAGATTTTTTTTCAAAATTAGGCCCTATGTTCCCAAATTTCCTTTTTCATTAATTTGTATCAGATTTTATCCCCCTAACCCCTAACCCTAAAACATGTTGTGGGGGGTTAAGGCTTAAATTGAAGGGAAATGTAGGAACACAAGACCTCATTTTGAAAATGTCCTAGAAATGTGGGAACATAGGGCCTAATTTTAAGAATATTCTTAGAAATGTGGGAACATAGGGCTGTAGGAACATAGGGCTGTAGGAACATAGGGCTGTGGGAACATTGGGCTGTGGGAACATAGGGCTGTGGGAACATTAGGGCTGTGGGAACATTAGGCGGTGGGAACATAGGGCTGTAGGAACATTGGGCTGTGGGAACATAGGGCTGTGGGAACATAGGGCTGTGAGAACATAGGGCTGTAGGAACATTGGGCTGTGGGACAATAGGGCTGTGGGAACATAAGGCCTAATTTTAAGAAAATACTTAGAAATGTGGGAACATAGGGCTGTGGGAACATAGGGCCTAATTTTAAGAAAATTCTTAGAAATGTGGGAACATAGGGCTGTGGGAACATAGGGCCTAATTTTAAGAAAATTCTTAGAAATTTGGGAACATAGGGCCTAATTTTAAGAAAATTCTTAGAAATGTGGGAACATAGGGCCTAATTTTAAGAATATTCTTAGAAATGTGGGAACATAGGGCCTAATTTTAAGAAAATTCTTAGAAATGTGGGAACATAGGGCTGTGGGAACATAGGGCTGACCCTGTTACCTGAAGCCAAGGGATTTTAAAGGCATAGTATGCCTTAGGTGCGGGACGTCCGGCGGCGTCTGCAAATGAACTGTCTTCATCCAGACTAGCCAAAGATCAGTAAAATGCTCATATGGGTTGTTTTGCTATGTGTTTGTAAAAGAACTAAAAGAAAATTGTCATTTAAGTATGAACACTTGCTGTTTTACAAACATGTTTGGATGAGTTTTGCTGAGGTTTGATAGTCAACAACACAGCGTTATTGACAACACCTGTATCTATCGTGTGATTGGCTGCATTTAAGAACTGAATAAGATCACAGAGACAGAACAAAGCTCGGTCCCGCTGAGAGACCGAGAAGAGGAACGCACCATGTTTGTACCAGATGCTGGTGGAAGTCAAAGGGAGCTTTAGCTGTCTGGTGGCTTCTAGAAAACAATGTGAAAATGCAGTGTGGGGAAAAAAAAACAACCCAGCTCTGACACATTAAGGGCATCTTTAAATGCATCTCCATTAATATGGACAGGTCCTGCTGAGTGAAGGCATGCGATGGAGTCAGCTCAGGTCACATCAGCACAATGGCGGTCCTAAACCGTTTCTAATGGAGGGGCCAGGCTGGGGCCACATGCCATTTTAGGGGTACCACAAATATAAAGCACAAGTGTTACATACCACAAACCCTCCATAGGTTAGGGTTGGTTGGTACACAGTGGTGCCCGCAGCTGTAATCCTGTACGTACGTTTTTTTCTCCTGTGAGACATGCAACGCATCTGATGATTGTAATGGGTAAAATGTTTAATTTGATCGGTAGATGAACTGGAGCTAGCACGTTGTTTGAATCATGTGTGCTAACATGGACACGCATATTATGGTTATGAGGCTTTCTCTCTCGCTATCTCTATCTATCTATCTCTCTCTCTTTCTCTCTCTCTTTCTCTCTCTCTCTCTTTCTCTCTCTCTTTCTCTATCTATCTCTCTCTTTTCTCTCTCTCTCTCTCTCTCTCTCTCTCTCTCGCTTTCTCTCTCTTTCTCTCTCTCTCTCTCTCTCTCTCTCTCTCTCTCTCTCTGTCTCTCTCTGTCACTCTCTCTTTCTCTCTCTCTTTCTCCCTCTTTCTCTCTCTCTTTCTCTCTCTCTTTCTCTATCTATCTCTCTCTTTTTCTCTCTCTGTCTCTCTCTCTCCCTCTCTCTCTCTCTCTGTCTCTCTCTCTCTCTCTTTCTCTCTCTCTCTGTCTCTCTCTGTCTGTCGCTCTTTCTCACTCTTTCTCTCTCTATATCTCTATCTATCTTTCTCTCTTTCTCTCTCTCTTTCTCTATCTATCTCTCTCTTTTTCTCCCTCTCTCTCTCTTTCTCTCTCTCTGTCTCTCTCTCCCTCTCTCTCTGTCTCTCTCTTTTTCTCTTTCTGTCTCTATCTCTCTCTCTCTCTCTCTGTGTGTCTCTATCTCTCTCTATGTCTCTCTATCTCTCTCTTTTTCTCTCTCTGTCTCTTTCTCTCTCTGTCTCTCTCTCTTTCTCCCTCTGTCTCTCTCTTCCTCCCTCTCTCCCTCTCTATCTGCCTCTCTATTAGTATGGCAAATATAAAAACACAAGTTAAACAATATTTAACAAAAAGTATATTGTAATAAAAATGTAAACAGAAAAATTAAACATAAGATATAAATATGTAAAGATATTTACAACTGCTGTGTGTGTGTGTGTGTGTGTGTGTGTGTGTGTGTGTGTGTGTGTGTGTGTGTTAGAAGAATTACACTATTACACAAATCTCTCTCTCTTACAAAAAGCTTTAGTAGAATATTTTCATGATTTGGTCATTATGATATAATAAAAAAAACACATTAAATATTATAAGAACAGCTGATTTCTGGCGCAGTAAAGTGCTTCAGCGGGCGGGCAGTTTATGTGCGTATGATGAGGTAGAATCCTGCCGGCGCCGCTGGATACAGGTAAACACAAGAAGAGTCATTGAGTGTTAATATAGGTTTTATTTATCACTGCACATGAATAATATATCGTCTTTCGGGATAAAGGTGGGTTGAAAAACGCATGAAAATATTTGGTTGAGACTAATTATTAAGGGGGCACCGGCCACCCTCAAACCACCACTGCATCAGTAGGACTCTTCCTGTAAAAGGAACAAACCAGAACCAGATGGACATTTGGGAAGATCCACTGGATTCAAGAGAAAGGTTGTATCAGGAGCAGAGCAGGAAGCCACGAGGGATTTGGCCACTGTGTCCCCCTTAATGTGGTCCCCTAATACTGTATATGAAGTCTCTTTTATATAGACCTTAGTGGTCCTCTAATACTGTATCTGAAGTCTCTTTTATATAGACCTTAGTGGTCCTCTAATACTGTATCTGAAGTCTCTTTTATATAGACCTTAGTGGTCCCCTAATACTGTATCTGAAGTCTCTTTTATATAGACCTTAGTGGTCCCCTAATACTGTATCTGAAGTCTCTTTTATATAGACCTTAGTGGTCCCCTAATACTGTATCTGAGCTTTCATTTTCTCAAAGGCAGAGCAGGATACCCAGGGCTCGGTTTACACCTATCACCATTTCTAGCCACTGGGGGACCATAGACAGGCTGGGGGAACGCATATTAATGTTAAAAAACCTCATAAAGTGATTTTCATGCCATGGGACCTTTAACGTTGTTAGCTTCTGACAACGAGGGATATTCAGATGTACACATGCAGGAGGAAGGATTACTCGGGACAAGAGTATAACGTTTTATCTTCCTTTACTGTGGAGGATGGCAATATTTTGTACAGTCTGTAGAGCGCTCTAGTAACCCCGGGGCGGACAAACTTTAGCAGAGCCAGTGAGCGATCACAACAACAGCAACACGTACAAAAAAGAATAGAAAAATACTGCCACAAACGCAGTTTTGGTAGCAAGGTAACAAAGTATCCTTTATACTGTAATTATTTCAACATGACTGACTAATTAACATAGGGCAGAGAACAATAATAGTACCAGTACTACAATATTGATTGTCTGACACAAATCTAGCAGCATCGTCCAATCAGTAGACTACTATTCTGCACCCGGCACTGCGCAAAGCAAAGCCCGACGCAAGTCTCTTTGTTAGTTTAAGACCGACCCAGTTGTCAATTTCCCGTCCAGCTCCAGCTTCGTTTAAATAGCAAATGCACCTGCACCCATCTGTGACCCATGGGCGTGCTGGTCTTACAGGGAGGTGTGTTCAGGTGCATTCTGGGCGTGCTGGTCTTACAGGGAGGTGTGTTCAGGTGCATTCTTGGCGTGCTGGTCTTACAGGGAGGTGTGTTCAGGTGCATTCTGGGCGAGCTGGTCTTACAGGGAGGTGTGTTCAGGTGCATTCTGGGTGTGCTGGTCTTACAGGGAGGTGTGTTCAGGTGCATTCTGGGTGTGCAGGTCTTACAGGGAGGTGTGTTCAGGTGCATTCTGCGATTGCTGGTCTTACAGGGAGGTGTGTTCAGGTGCATTCTGGGCATGCTGGTCTTACAGGGAGGTGTGTTCAGGTGCATTCTGGGCGTGCTGGTCTTACAGGGAGGTGTGTTCAGGTGCATTCTGGACGTGCTGGTCTTACAGGGAGGTGTGTTCAGGTGCATTCTGGGCGTGCTGGTCTTACAGGGAGGTGTGTTCAGGTGCATTCTGCGATTGCTGGTCTTACAGGGAGGTGTGTTCAGGTGCATTCTGGGCGTGTTGGTCTTACAGGGAGGTGTGTTCAGGTGCATTCTGGGCGTATTGTTATCTTGAGGCAGCGGGAAGTGATTGCGCCATTGACCAACAAAAACCTGGTCTAAAGTCAATAACGCAGCATTTCATTGTTATTTTAACAGAGCATTAGTAAAATGCTCCCCTGCTCGTGCACAGGGCGTGCACACTTTGTTTGTTACACACACAGGGACACACAGCAGCACACACACATGCAGAAGATTGCAAATAATAATATTACGGTGTAAATCCTCCATCATAACAGCAATGCTCCAAGGTCCAAACGCACCTGGCTTTTAAAGGGAATGGGAGATGATCTCTGATTGGTTGATTGCATGTTACGCCCAAAACACACCTCTGATTAATGAAGACATAAAGTACAACCCTTTAGGACCAGGCGCCCGGCGCACGGACACTTTTTTCCGCCGTCAAACTAGCAAAAGTGGATTTGGACACTCCCTGAACACACCTGCGGTTCATGCTTTGAGCTTAGATCATTAAAATAGGGTCCCATATCTTACTATCTACCTTCCTCCAACATTTGTTTTTTAGTTCTTTGGTCTCCGATGTGAAGCAGCTGCTAGAATGTCAACTCTGTTCAACTTCTGTAAAAAACTGAAACTTTTGATTTCATTTTTATTCGTTTCTTACCCTGGCAATATACTTTCACTTTAGTTTTAGAGTTTCTTGAAGGTTTTAGTTTTTTAGTTTCAGTTTAGAAACAATACCTTTCACTGCTCCTTTTAGTTTCAGTTTACTATAACAACCCTATGATGCCTGCTGTACATTCATCTGCATTAGTGTGAACGTGACCTTATGTGCAAACTGTTGCAGCTTTTTCTCTTTTACACCCTCGAACATAACTCTCTATTTCTCTCTCTCTCTCTTTCAGCCTCTTTTCTCTCATCACACAGGTCCTCTGGAGCCCCATTAATAAGCATGTGTTTGTAATTATATCCCTCGAGCCACCGGTGACATAGAGGTGCCCTGGCACACAATCACTGGCAGCCAGTGCCTCTCCAAGCCCCTGTGCCCAAAATAGTTTAATGAGGAGCTTTTTAATGCCTTTATTATGGCAGAAACTGGCACCATGTACCGAAAGCCTAATGCCACGCCACCCCCACCTCAGCTCGCTAACTAACCGCCAGAGGTAATACTGTGTGAGCGCCTTTGCTGCTCAGGATTGGGGAACATTTAAAGCCTGTGTTGCCATTTTGTTGTTTTTTTTAATACGCTAACCCGTAACCACACGGCGCTGCACGCACCTACCTCTGCATACATCTCGCTTGCATCCATGCGCACACAAACACACACTTTGTGCAATCAGGCATCCTCGGGGGCAGCGGTTTACTACCCGGGACTATTTTATTAATGTAATTACACATTTACAACCGTTCTTCGCAGAGGAAAACAGGGAGGAAAGTGCTGCCTGTGTGTTTTTTGTTGTTGTTGCGGAGGCAGACAATCTTCGTTTTATTTTATGGCCGAGAGAGAAAGATGTATTTTTATTTTACGAGTGGCCTCAAGGTTTTCCTTAATGTGTTAGAAACACAGAAGGGCGTGTCCTTTAAAGATTTTTTTCTTTTTAAATGCTCTTCTTGTTTGTTCGGTTTCTTCTCTTTAAATGTCCTCGTACGAGCACGCCGAGGGAAACAATCACTCAAAAAAATACAAAAAAAAGGGAGGCATTTTTCTTTCCATTTCATTTCCTAAACTCGATGCTGTGGGTCAAAACCAAACAATGCCAGGCCTTCATTCTGAATCATGACGATCTGCTTTTCATTCCACTGTGTCATTATTTCTCGAACTGCGGATCAAAATAGGCTATTAGTCCGCGTCCGATGGTTTCCCACATGACAAGAGTGTATAAATGAGCTGAGTTTGGGTCTCAGCTGGCTGAGAGATGACATTTATAAGTTTCATCCTCGAAGGGGAAAAAGATCTGTCACAACATTGCTGCTCCACCAGGATGTGAGCTGCACGATGAACTGTGAAATACTAGAAGAGCTGTGTGCCAATGCAACCACGGCTGCTTCAGGACATTTGCTTGGTTCTTAACGCTAGAATCCCACGCAAAGAACTTTTTAATAGACTCCAATCCAGAGCCAAAAACACTGTAAGTTCACGAGACGCGCGATTATAACGTGTGAAAGTCAGATCCTCCATGATGAATTGAAAACACACTGGTGTTAAAGACTTGATATAGTTCCCACAAAACACGTTGTGTAAACAGAGTCGCGGCCAGTGCTCTTGTCAAGTCATTTGACAAAAGACAAACCTCATTTTCATGACTCAAAATGTTCGGTAACACTTACTGTACTCCCTCAGAGCTTTGAACGCGTTCCCCGTTTCCCCCAAATTGCAATTTCCAAACCACTCAAGTCACATTAACTCATAGTGATTTCACAACAGGGTTTGACAGTTGCAAGTTGAAATTGTTGAAGAAGTTCAGTCTTACTGGTGCACCAGTGTTAGTGAACTTGTGCTGTACACACTGCTTGTCCAGAAGGCTCGATCGCTCCCTTGTGTTGTAATCTCCACCAACGGACACGCAGTACCAAATCTCGGTACTCCACCGGGTCGTGACCTGGAGCTGAGAAGTTCGTGGGCGTATCACGCCAATCATCTCGTCACCTTCCTCTATAGGGGGCCGGTCAGAAACGCCGCCGTTTGCATGCACGGATCTGTCGTTAGCATGCGTCTGCCGTCAGCTCTCAGGGAGGTTGGTCTGCGGTGGAAAACATCAGTCAGCCGCCAGTGTCTGACAGAGCTCATTACTCACGTTACCGGCTGACGATGGCAAGGAGCCTCGGCTCCCAGTCAAGACATCCAGCATCGCCTGTTATTTGGGCCCTTTCGAGTGCCGGGGCAGAACACACACAGACAGGGCTAAACACAGCCAGCGTAGCCACCAGGAATGTGTTTTTGCCTTACTTGTGTTGACGTGTAAGAGCAGCGAGGGAGAAGCATCTGTCTTCGTTTTCCTTGAAACTCTATATATGCAGAACAAGCCTTAATGCTGTCATTACATGTACTGTCTTATTGCTGCAAATCAAACCCATGGTCATGGACTTGGTAATAGATATGACTGACAATCACCTTTGTGTATGTGTGAGTGTGTGTGTGTCTGTGTGTCTGTGTGTTAGAGCTGTGCAATATGTTGATGTTATATCGATATCGCGATATGAGACTAGTTATTGTCTTAGATTTTGGATATTGTAATATGGTAATATGGTAAGTGTTGTCTTTTTCTGGTTTTAAAGGCTGCATTACAGTAAAGTGATGTCATTTTCTGACCAGACTGTTGTAGCTCTTCTATCATTTACGTTTACCCACTAAGTCATTAAATCATTTATTTATCAAAAATCTCGTAAATGTGTAAATAACATTTAGTTAAAGCACCAATGGTCAACCATATCGTCGCGATATTAACATCTAGGTATTTGTTCAAGAATATTGTGATATTTGATTTTCTCTATATCTCCCAGCCCTAGTGTGTGTGTGTGTGTGTGTGTGTGTGTGTGTGTGTGTGTGTGTGTCAACTCCAGAGGTGTGTACAGATTTTCTCTGGGCCAAGGGCCAAATTGGAGAAGGGGCAACTCTAATGTACCAACACATTCTCACTCCAAGGACGTGAGCAAGTGACGTATGGTCGGTCCCTTTGGCGTTTGGCGACTCAAAAAGTCTCCGTTAGCGTCTAGCCCCTTGGTAAAATTTTTCAACGCGCTTGGTCGGGACTCTTGGCGTCACTATTTACAGCTGGGTCGGGACGTACGTTTAAACTGAGATGCGGCACCAGAACGGGACAGTTAGGTTTAGGAATGGTGGGTCGGGTTACAAAATGTACATTTCAGTGACACGCGGGACAAGAACGGGCCACAAAGCCCCGGTCCCCTGGGTGAAAGTCTTGGGTTGTTTGGGCGCCTGGGTAGCTCACCTGGTAGAGCACGCTCCCATATCTAGAGGTTCACTCCTCGCCACAGTGGTCGGGGGTTTGACTCTGACCTGCGGCCCTTTGCTGCATATCCACTTGTAAAATGAGAAGTTTAAAGGGATATGCCACCGTTTGTTGAAATAGGGCTTATCACGGTCTACCCTGGCTGTAGATAGGTGGACCAACGCATTTTTTGTCTCAGCGCTAGTAATTAGGTTGTTTTTTTGTCTTTTGTTGGCTCACTTTTAATCACAACATGCTAACCGGCAACATAGGATTCCATTCACTACGCTAAGCTAGCTAGCGGCAGCGCTGCTGGTGTTGCACCGGACTAAAACAATGCATACACAAAAAATGCGTTGGCCCACCTATCTACAGCTAGGGGAGACCCCACCTATCTACAGCTAGGGGAGACCTCACCTATCTACAGCTAGGGGAGACCCCACCTATCTACAGCTAGGGGAGACCCCACCTATCTACAGCTAGAGGAGACCCCACCTATCTACAGCTAGAGGAGACCCTACCTATCTACAGCTAGGGGAGACCCCACCTATCTACAGCTAGGGGAGACCCCACCTATCTACAGCTAGAGGAGACCCCACCTATCTACAGCTAGGGGAGACCGTGATAATCCCTATTTCAACAAACTGTGGCATATCCCTTTAAAAAATATGTATATATACTGTATATCAGTCTGCTATTGACTTTTTAACTTTGGAATGAACATCTTATTTTACTATTCTGAGGTTTTTACTGCTTCTGTACCTATTTATTTATTTATTCATGTATTTATTTCATCATTGTCCTTAACTTTACCCAAACTGTATTACTGCACGGCCCTCGTGTGCTCCTGTCTGCTGTTTATGTGTTTACGTGTACATGTTTTTTTTTCTTTTTTGATCTGCAGATTATTGAAACTGACTTGCCCTTTGGCATGAATTAAAGTAGTTTGAACTTGAACTCGAAACTTGAAAACTTGAAAACTATCAAAAGAAAACTTGAGCAAAAGAACCCAATCTACTCATACCAAAAGAAACAAAGCACGTGTTTGTGGCAGCACGGCTTCTCGTCTGAACTCTGTACGACTCAATTCTTTCCAAAGCACGTGTTTGTATCAGCACAGCTTCTTTCCTCTTTCTGAGCAGCAAAATGCCTCTGCCTTGTTAGAGCTCTCAGTCTACCCTGGACCGCACAACTGTCTCCCAGAGGTGAGCCTACAAAACATTTCTAACATTACAAAATTCCCCTCAGAGCTGGTCTCACTTTGTGCTTGTCTACACAATTAAAGGATGCTTTAAAGGACACTTTACGAGGTAAGGAACTCCCCTAACTACTCACTACAATCACCTGGGTCAACTACAGGTGCAAAGGTCAATCAAAGGAGCACTTGGGATGATTAGAGGGCCACTAGGGTCGAATAGAGGGGCTTTCGGGCAGACCAAAGGGGCACTTAGGCCAAATACAGTGGTACCTAGTCACATGGTTTGTCGAGGAGAGAATAAAAGCAGCACTAAAGCCGACTAGAGGGGCACTTGGTGACTTGGCC
>CM046795.1:36064715-36202215 GCA_025617405.1 Perca schrenkii
CTGTGTGTGTGTGTGTGTCTGTGTGTGTCTCTGTGTGTGTCTCTGTGTGTGTGTGCGTGTGTGTGTGTGTCTGTGCGTGTGTGTGTGAGTGTGTGTCTCTGTGTATCTGTGTCTATGTGTGTGTGTGTGTGTGTGTCTGTGTGTGTGTGAGTGAGTGTGTCTCTGTGTGTGTGTGTGTGTGTGTGTGTGTGTGTGTCTGTATGTGTGTGTGTGTGTGTGTGTGTGTGTGTGTGTGTGTGTGTGTGCATTGCGTGTTAGCTGGACCCAGCAGTGGTAAAACATCCCGCTGGGGGAGAGAGAGAGTCTGTTCCTCACCACATCTCTCCTCTGTGGCAGCATCCTCCACTCTTGATGTTGAACCTCCTGTTGCGGTGCATCATCATGAGAAACCTACAACGTCTGGCAGCCTCGCAAAGCACAGCAATGCCCTCTTCTTTTAGCCGAACAGAAAGCTCGGAGCTGTCAAAAAGCACCCATCTGGAGCCAAAGAGAAAAGGCTTCATTGTTCTCCCTCCCTCCACTTCTCCTCCACGACCCCATCTTCCTGTTGTGCTGGCTTGGCGGCAAGAAGGGGATTTTTTATTTTGGTTTCTCTGCTGGAGGTCAAAGTTCCCTGGGATGTGGAATCAGAGGAGACGTTGCCATGTTTCCCCCCCCCCACCTCCCCCATCCTCCCTCGTTTTTTTTTCAACCCCCTTCCCAGCAGTCCCTCTGGGGCAGCGGGCCGCGCGTTTCATCTTCCATGAGAAACGGCAGCGAGCTGCGCGATGGAGGCAGCGTGCAGAGGAGGTCTGTGCCGGCACGCAATCCCACGTATATGACGCTCAGGCTAGCATGTGAGGGAGCACATGTGCTGCTGCAGATGATTTCACTCTCACACCCAGGCACTTAGCTATTGCTCAATGCTCACTATTTATTTATTTATTTATTTCTTTACAACCTGGGTGATAGTTTTGTAGTTTTAGCCAAATTTTCAACGTATCAATCATGGAAGAATTTTATTCCTCAGCTTTAGAGTAAAAAAACAAGGCTGGACGTTGCCGTATGTTGGAGTAGACACAAAAAAATGTCCATTTTAACTCTGGTATCCAAAGCTCACGATAGTCATGCATTTTAATCAATCAATCAATCAATCAATCAATTAATCAACATGTATTATATTGCCCTTTACAGCAACCAGCAGGCATCCAAAGTGCTTTACACCAAGAACCAGAATAGAACATAACATACAGTAAAATCAGGATATAAGGGTACATAAATACAGCGCATCTATGAGAATTTGTTGTTTGTGTGTGGTATGTGTGTATATGTATATACATATGTGTATGTGTATATGTGTGTATATGTATACATTTGTATTCATGTATTTGTATTCTTGTTTTTTCTCCGATGATTTGTATATGCGACAGGAAGATGTTTGTTAAATAAATAAATTTGTGGTGTCTTGTAATCCCATGTGGGATGGGCCAAAATGTTTGGCATGACACAGAAATAAAACATAACTAACTAACTAACTAACTAACTCTATGCCATTCTAAATAAATACATTTTGAGGTTAGATTTACGTCTGTAATAGTGCAAATGTCAGTGGTCATACCTGTGTAATCCAATGGTTTACACCAGACAGTTTGGGTTATAATTTAAAAGTCCACCTTCTTTTGAAGCAAAACATTCTCGTGGACTGTTTCGTGTGATATCGTACGAAAAAGTATGCGCCATAATTCTTATGATATCCTAGGAAATTAGGCGACTGTCGGCGGGTCACCTGACAGTTGAAGTTTGGCGTCTTTACGGTTAAGTTTAGCCGAGAAAAAAGGTGACTGTGAGCCGGGTACAGAGCACCGTGAGGGGATGGTCCTTTTAGCTGCCGTTGCAGCCAACAAAATCTAACACTTACTGTACGTTTAGGCATCAAAACAACTAGTTAAAGTTAAAAGTGGTGGGCGCCTGGTTAGCTCACCTGGTGGAGCGGGCGCCCATATATCAGTCCCTCCAGAAAAACGTGATTATGCGCGCGCATAATTCAATGCATAATCAGCCAAAGTCCGCATATTTATGCATTTTTTCAAATACGCCGCACTTTCGCCGCATAAATTGCTGATTTCCGCACAAAATATGCGGGGCTTGCATGATTTCATAATCCCCGCATTTTTGTTACAAAAAAGTCCCATAATATATATCAGCAGAAAGTTTTTTTCCCTTTTTCATCAAACCGCAGTTTTTGCAAGTTCCCGCAATTTCATTGCATAAAAATTGCATAAATATCATTTAGCATATTCCTTCGCATTTTTTAAGAAATTGTGCCGCATAATCAAGGATTTTTGCCCAAAACAACAATCACAAAAAAAAAATTCTGGAAGGACTGATATATAGAGGTTCACTCCTCGAACGCAGCGGCCGCGGGTTCGACTCCGGCCTGCGGCCCTTGGCTGGGTGTCATTCCCCTTCTCTCTCCCCTTTCAAATCAAAGCTGTCCTATCCAAAAAAAGGCCTAAACTGCCCAAAAAATAATCTTAAAGAAAAAAAAAAGTTAAAAGTGGTTTGGGTTAAATCACCGGCCCCCCCCCCTTAGGTACTACTCCCGGGACATGAACACCTGTTTCCTGGGTGAAAGTCTTGTGTTTTATTCCTTAAAGGACAATTCTGGGGCAAAATGGACCTAGGGGTTAATAACACGTGTACCGAGTAAACCGTTCTCTGGGATATGTTTTCATGCTAATCGAATGTGTCTCTAGCTTGAAACAAGCTAGCGCAAATCGCTGATTAGCTTATAACGCTAGCTTTCGCATGGCGTTCATGGTTCGACTGGTCATGACTGTTTTCCCAAGATGGCGCCAGCCTGTATACGTTTTAATAGACTGTCTGTAGACTTACAAAGTTCTCAATGCTTCGGTTTACATGTAGGGACCCACATTATGCTACCGTGGAAGTGTGGTGATATTTTGAGCCTTGTTAGTGGTGTAGAAATAGAGATTTACCCTCTGCCCTGAAAGCTAGCGTTAGCAGCTAATCACCGGTTTGCGCTAGCTTGTTTCAAGCTAGAGACGCATTAGATTAGCATGAAAACATGTCCCAGAGAACGATCGACTCGGTACACATATGTTATTAGGTCCATTTTGCGCCGGAATTGTCCTTTAACTTCTTCCGGGACATGAACACCACTCCCCGGCTTCAAGCCTTGTGTTTTATTAATAAGGGAAAAAAATTCCACTAATTAACCCTGACAAGGCACACATGTGAAGGTAAAACCATTTCAGGTGACTACCTCATGAAGCTCATTGAGAGAACACCAAGGGTTTGCAGAGTTATCAAAAAAAGCAAAGGGTGGCTACTTTGAAGAATCTAAAATATAAGACATGTTTTCAGTTATTTCACACTTTTTTGTTAAGTACATAATTCCATATGTGTTCATTCATAGTTTTGATGCCTTCAGTGAGAATCTACAATGTAAATAGTCATGAAAATAAAGAAACACATTGAATGAGAAGGTTGATCCAAACTTTTGGCCTGTACTGTAAGTAAAGACATTTGCATCATAAATTGATGCAGAAAAAATATCACCACAATGCAGGAAACAAAGTGTTTGATATGCTCAAAAGTTCAATTTTGGAGAAACGTGGAGATCTCAAACCCTGCCCCCCAATGTTGAACCCAAAGTTACGCCCTTGTTTAGGACCCAAACATCCCCCCCCCCAGTCCTCCTCCCTACTAGGATCTTCACGCTCTTATACAGCGGCAGTCAATGGGGTGTACACAGCAATCAAGTACAGTACACGGCCTACAGTAAGCAAATTACAGTGCATAACTTTCCATAACATGTACACATGGTTCGTGAGAACAGCCTGTTTGAACTATTAATATCATCGGTTCATATAATTGTGTGAAATTGGACTTTTGATGATGAGGCGATGCTCTGTGGACGTTGCAAAGCTGTTGCCGTGTCGCTGCAATTAAGCTGCCGTGTAAAATGTTATCACAGCCAATAATAAGAATAATGGCTACAACCACAAAAAAGACCCAGCTGTTTTCTTTTTTTCTTTAAGTCTCTGGGTGGATGTGATGGAGCTCTTTAGGGGCCCAGGCCAATTACATCATTATCTTAACCAAGAGGCTTTCAGACCAACATTCATCACAAACGCTGCATTACCTCCCTTCATCCACCTCTTCCCTTTTTTTGAAACTATTTTTTCTTCTTTTTCTTAAAAACATAACACAATATTCCCGAACAAAACTAATAAAAGAGTGGAGAGAGTAGTATGGAGTAGAATTTAATAAGACACATGTGTCAAACACAAGGCCCGCGGGCCAAATCCGGCCCGTTGCAGATTCAGATCTGGCCCGCATATCAATTTGGGTTCACAATAAATTTTGGCCCTCCTAGTTGTGCGCCAAACCAAAAACACAGGAAAGTGTTTTTTAAACTGCAATTACTGGACATTCAGAGCAGACATATGGCAGATTTGAGACGACTCTGAGAATCAGAAATTCCTACCAAAAGCAGCAGAGAGAGAGTTTTAATATTCAGGCTGAGAAACAGGTTGTTGTTATGACTTTTGTAGGGCTTCATGTCAACAAAAATGCGTCAAAAAGCGTACAAAAATGTCGAAAAAAGCAACAAATTTACAATAAGGTGACAAATGTCTGAGAAAGCCACAAAAAAGTCCGAACAAAATGAGGAAAAAAGCTACCAAAATGTAAAAAAGTGCAGTAACAAAAGCACGTCAATAAACTCTCCATGTCTGGCCCTTGGTGGGATTCTCTTTTTCCAGTGTGGCCCTCTGGGAAACTGAGTTTGACACCGCTGCAATAAGAAGTAGGAGATACATGCACATACATGCTCAGTTATACACAAATACATAAAATCAATACAAATAAATACATAAATTAAATTAAGCAAAACAAGTACCAAATGTTTGCATTTGAAGTGGAACAGATTAAGTTACATGGTAACATATGACCTTTACCATGAATTTCATAACCTATTTTTTTTTTAACAACAACCCGTTGCATCTTATTGGACAATATATTGTTTGATGCATGTCCATCTTTGCTTGAAGGTCTCCATTTTCAGTTACAGGTTTGCTGTCATTGGTTCCATTATGTAAACTCTTTTTGGTCTCTGTGTCCATTGGGTTCCGGTTGGTGCTTTTGGCTCCTTCCAGTTCATCGTTGTCATTTTCTTGGTAGTCTCGACAGAAGTACATTTCTAGGATAATTCATAGGACATCTGCCCTCTGTGTGTTGTCGTTCTTAAAATCCCTTCGCAACAGGAAACAGCATCACACTTTGAGGGGAGCGTGCCTATGGTCCCACAGCCCTATGTTCCTACATTTCTAAGATTTTTTTTTCAAATAAGGCCCTATGTTCCCACATTTCCTTTTTCATGAATTTGTATCAGATTTTATCCCCCTTTCTCCCAGTTCAGTAGACAATTACACCCAACCTATTATCCAGTAGCAATGGACTACAGATGGAATGTAACCCTTGACCTAACATAGGCCTAATTTTAAGAAAAATCTTAGAAATGTGGGAACATAGGGCTGTGGGACCATAGGGCTGTGGGACCATAGGGATGTAGGGAACATAGGGCTGTGGGACCATAGGGCTGTGGGAACATAGGGCTGTGGGACAATAGGGCTGTGGGAACATAGGGCTGTGGGACAATAGGGCTGTGGGAACATAGGGCTGTGGGAACATAGGGCTGTAGGAACATAGGGCTGTGGGACCATAGGGCTGTAGGAACATAGGGCTGTGGGACCATAGGGCTGTGGGACCATAGGGCTGTGGGAACATAGGGCTGTGGGACCATAGGGCTGTGGGACCATAGGGCTGTGGGAACATAGGGCTGTGGGACCATTGGGCTGTAGGAACATAGGGCTGTGGGAACATAGGGCTGTGGGACCATAGGGCTGTAGGAACATAGGGCTGTGGGACCATAGGGCTGTGGGACCACTGGGCTGTGGGACCATTGGGCTGTGGGAACATAGGGCTGTGGGACCATTGGGCTGTGGGACCATTGGGCTGTGGGATCATTGGGCTATGGGAACATAGGGCTGTGGGACCATTGGGCTGTGGGAACATAGGGCTGTGGGAACATAGGGCTGTAGGAACATTGGGCTGTGGGACCATAGGGCTGTGGGACCATAGGGCTGTGGGAACATAGGGCTGTGGGACCATTGGGCTGTAGGAACATAGGGCTGTGGGAACATAGGGCTGTGGGACCATAGGGCTGTAGGAACATAGGGCTGTGGGACCATAGGGCTGTGGGACCACTGGGCTGACCCTACTTTGAGCTAGTGAGCTACACACTGAAAATGACCGCTTTTGAATTACATTTTGGATGGTGCGACAAGGCAGGCCTGCTTGGTTCTTTCGGTGAATGATTGTAAAGATTTGTAAAGAATATGTTTAGGTCATTTCCTCTCTAACTGGGACGTTTTAGGACTGATTGGTGGGATTTCTGTGGACGAAGTACACACAGAGATACACTGGTAAGAGCCAATGAGGTTTAACCATGTATCATCTAATTTAAATAGCTCACAGTACTGTATTGTGTCAACAGTTAACTTCATGTAATATTGTATGTGGCATTTTCTTTTGCGGGGTGCAAATGTTCCACCAAAACAAGCTCCTTCCCGAGACTATTTAAGCAGAGCCACCAAGACGATGGTGATTGGTTTGAAGAAATGCAAACAACCCCATCTCAGAATTCATCTGTAATGTAGCCTGACCTTAGTCCACAGCGCTGTGGAGGTAAGAGCTGGTCTTCAGCAGAAGTATTCTCAATATATTTTTTCCAATCTGTGTTGTACAATCTGTGTTGTACTACAAAAAAAGCCCTGGCTCTTTATTTTTAGTTGTTGTTGCATGAACCATTCTTTGCCGTCTTTCCTTTTTGACTCACAGCGGAGATGTTTGGATGACACACCTCCGTGCGATGCCAGGTAAGTGTCTGACGCAGCAGCGAGTGGGCTGCAGATGTGTCCCTCCGCGACATCACAAGCCGCAGAGTTCCTGTGTTTCTGGCCGACAGACAGCAGAGATGACTCTCCCTTGTTGTTGCGCAGCAGAATGATGAGTCATTAAGTGTTTTTAGGCCTTTTAAGATGTCTGCCCGCCCCTCCCCCCCTCCTCCCCTCCCTCCTGCCTGCCCCCGTTCATTGCGAGTCTGGGGGGGTGGGGGGTGGGGGGGGTTAATATTTTCCGTGCACTGTGTCCAGGACATTTACAGTTGGCGTCAGGGTACGCTGTTGGTCTGAGGAGAGGCACTTTGAAGTGTTTGCGGTTTTGCCACATCTGCATGCAAGATGTGCGTACGGGGTTGGTTGGGGGGGTGGGGGGTAGGAGGGGGGCTCGGGCAGGGAATGGAGGCGGTACAGAGGAGGAGGTGGAGAGTTTGTGTCGGTGCTCCTAATGTCATGTGACAATGAACAACATCCCTTAACTCTTTCCAAGGATCGCTCGGTGGAATCGAAGCAGCCCCCGGCGGTGGCACGCTCGTTAAATTCTCATTTAGGCTGCAAGTGTGTGCAGCGTTTTTATTTTTTTCTACCCGAGAACCAAATGTAGTAAGCATCATGTGTTTGTGTACACACACACATACACACACACACACACACACATCATGTCCACAGGAAGAGGAGGATCAGGAGCCGAGAGAGGGACTTTCCCAACATGTGTCTGTGTTGTGTGTTGTCAGGGAGGGGTCTCTGCTGTAATGTTGATCAATGCCTCAGCCTCGAAAAAACAAGAGCACTGGCTGACTTCATTAAAACGCTTGTTTTGTAATTTGCAGAACCATTATTTTCAGTTTGTTTTACACGTTCTAAACTTAGCCAAAAGAAATCTATAAAGAGTGACTCCACGAATCAGCGTCGTGGTTTTTTTTTAAAAGTCCGACCACAGGACAGGGGTGAAGCCAGGGTGGTGCCCCATTAAAAACCGTACCGCGGCACCCGTTAAAAAAACCTCTCGTCAGACGTCGGCTTGTCTCAGTCTGCTCCTCTTCTTCTGAGCCCAAAAACTTTCACCCCTGCGAGCCTGCCCAAAAAAAAGCAAAGTGGAACATCTATACAGAATGCAGAGGACCACTCGAGCCTCTACTAGAGGAGACCTGATAATACCCCACAGGTAACCACCTTCAGTCAGACGGTTCAGTCTGTCCGAGGTAGGGAACCTGTGGAATAGTCTTCCTCTAACATTGAGAGAATGCCCTACGTATAGCTCATTTAAAGCCCAGTTGAAAAAATGGCTATGGGAAAACCAAAGCTGTACACATTAGTGGGTATGTTGTATCCTTTTCTGAATTTCTTTATTTTGTAATATGTATATGGGTTTTTGAAGTTGAATGAATTTTTAAGTCTTATGTGAATATTGTATATAGGGCTTTTGTTAATTTATTGATAAACGATGTACTTACTGTAGTAAATTGTAATGTACATTTTAAATATGTAATGTTTTAAACAATGTACTTGCTGTAGTAAATTGTAATGTAAATTTTATTATGTAATGTTTTAAACGATGTACTTACTGTAGTAAATTGTAATGTAAATTTTATTATGCAATGTTTTGTGACCTGTGTGACCTTAGCCCGTGGGACTACGGATGGAAATTAGCCCTTGGCTACAATCCGGCATGTTTACATGCATGTATTCCATGTTTGTTTATTAACATGCACTGTCCCAATCAAATAAATAAATAAAAAAATAAAAAATTAAGCCCCCACCCCCCCCAGCCCCTGCCGCAGGGACGTCGATTTAATCATCAGTTTATGGAGCTGGATTTCGCTGAGCCCGTAGCCGCCGCGCCCACAAGTATTTTCACATTTCATTAGCTCGCCACGCTTTGCCAGAGGTGGCGGCTGAGGCGGAGGGAGGTTGGTGGTGAGCTGGTGTTGATCCCAGCGTTGGGAATGTTGACTTCTTTATTTTCCACACATTTTTTTTTTTTTTTAAATCCAGCCATATTGCTCTCCCCTCCCAATGGTCCCAGACGCCGGCGCTGCCATTTGCAACCATTATTAAAGTCATATTTCACAGCTACTTCATAAAAATCGCTCAACTTGCTTCAAATTAGGAGGATTGCTCACCGCCTCTCTCCCCTCTCTTCTTCTCCTCCTCCTTGGTTCCCTTCTTGGCTGCCGGTGCCGCGGCATCACAGGGAATGATGGGTTAGCGCTGGATTTCACACAGTTTCTGCGATCTCAGGTCAGGATCTCTCGGCTCACATCAGGTTCACGTTTGAGTCTTGGCTCCTGTTCACTTGGCTGCAGATTTCCTCACACCATAAATACTGTGAAGACGGAGACTGTGAGTGTGACAGAGTTGCTGCCGGCACAGATGCAGGCTCACCGTTGAGGCGTTCACCCACCTGCTGCATGCTTGAGAATGATCTACGTCAGGGGGGTTCTCAAACGTTACACTCAGAAGTCCGCATCTGAATTTTTTATTTTTTCGTAAGCTCAGGGGTCTGGAACGATTGGCGATAACAAAAACAGTTAATCAAACGCACTTATATATCTTTTAAGCAACATACATTCAAGTTGAGTTCTCTGTCTTCCTGGTCAACCTTTGTACTGTTACCACATACCTGGAATTCGGTACTTGTACCTTTTTTCGGTAGCCTACTTTCTCTCCAATATGGTTTTTTTAAATTTCAGTTGTAAAAAGAAGTCCAAACCTGGAGCGAGATCAACTACGGTCTGTTATACACTACTACTGTATATTCATCTTCACTAACAATTTATTGCTCGGTGTAACATGTATTTAAAAGTAGAAGACGTTACACTCCATAAGGTTTAGTATTCATAACACAAGGTTTATCGTACCGTTGAGACCTACGGTCATGAAGGCTGGGTCATAACCGAAAGAACAAGATCCAGGGTACAAGAGGTCGAAGTGGGTTTCTCAGGAGGGGGGCTGGCGTCTCCCTTAGAGATAGGGTGAGAAGCTCTGTAATCCGTAATGTAGCGTTGACATGTGTCATGATCTGTCACGATCTGCCACAATCTGAGAGGTAAGTATAGCGAGGCTTGGACCAAAATGCAGTTCAGTTCAGAGTTGAGAATGTATTAAAAAGAAAACTATAACATAAGGTGTCCAGAAACTGGCAGAGCAACAACAAGATCCAAAAAAACCAAAAGGAAACTCAGCAACAGGGAAACTGCAAGTCACCCACCAACAGTACATAATAATCCGACAAGAGACAAAGACATTACAGAGACTAAATACACCAGGTAACGAGGACTAACAAGGGCCAGGTGACACAACAGGTGAAACACAGGAAAACACAAGACAAGAAGTAAGACAAGACAAGACTAGGGAGAACCATAATCAGTACATAAGAATTGACCAACAGACCCCGTCTCTCTGGACGGAGACCAGTGAAGGATATCAGAAGTCTCTTTCCCGGTGCTGGCTGAGCGTTACTGAGCAGCCTCCAACTGAGCTTGAAGACGTAGATGTGACGTGAGCAACGTGTCTGAAAGTGTGAAGTCTTCTGGTAGCTGTGCCAAGAGAATCTCAATCATTCCCAATCTTACAGAGACGGAGAGCATAGGTATATGTAAGGAGATAACATATTTATTTATTTATTTTATTTTAAAATATTTATAATTATTGATCACTAACATGCTTGACAAGTGTAGATGTAGACTTTATGTCCATGTTGTGTTAACAGCTTGTGGCGAAAACAAATCAATGGAACAAGGTTCATCGTCGCTAAAGGTGCTCTCAGAGATGTCACACGTTTTTTAGGCAACACAATTTTTCTCCTCAGTATCTGCTAGCTGCCTGTCCCCTGAACACACTGTAAAAAACATCTCCTCACTATCTGCTAGCTGCCTGTCCCCTGAACACACTGTAAAAAACATCTCCTCACTATCTGCTAGCTGCCTGTCCCCTGAACACACTGTAAAAAAAACATCTCCTCACTATCTGCTAGCTGCCTGTCCCCTGAACACACTGTAAAAAACATCTCCTCATTATCTGCTAGCTGCCTGTCCCCCTGAACACACTGTAAAAAACATCTCCTCACTATCTGCTAGCTGCCTGTCCCCTGAACACACTGTAAAAAAACATCTCCTCACTATCTGCTAGCTGCCTGTCCCCTGAACACACTGTAAAAAACATCTCCTCATTATCTGCTAGCTGCCTGCCCCCTGAGCACACTGTAAAAAACATCTCCTCACTATCTGCTAGCTGCCTGTCCCCTGAACAGACTGTAAAAAACATCTCCTCACTATCTGCTAGCTGCCTGTCTCCTTAACACACTGTAAAAGAACATCTCCTCACTATCTGCTAGCTGCCTGTCTCCTTAACACACTGTAAAAAACATCTCCTCACTATCTGCTAGCTGCCTGTCCCCTGAACACACTGTAAAAAACATCTCCTCACTATCTGCTAGCTGCCTGTCCCCTGAACACACTGTAAAAAAACCATCTCCTCACTATCTGCTAGCTGCCTGTCCCCTGAACACACTGTAAAAAACATCTCCTCACTATCCGCTAGCTGCCTGTCCCCTGAACACACTGTAAAACATATCTCACTATCTGCTAGCTGCCTGTCCCCTGAACACACTGTAAAAAACATCTCCTCACTATCTCCTAGCTGCCTGTCCCCTGAACACACTGTAAAAAACATCTCACTATCTGCTAGCTGCCTGTCCCCTGAACACACTGTAAAAAACATCTCCTCACTATCTCCTAGCTGCCTGTCCCCTGAACACACTGTAAAAAACATCTCACTATCTGCTAGCTGCCTGTCCCCTGAACACACTGTAAAAAAAATCTCCTCACTATCTGCTAGCTGCCTGTCCCCTGAACACACTGTAAAAAACATCTCACTATCTGCTAGCTGCCTGTCCCCTGAACACACTGTAAAAAAAATCTCCTCACTATCTGCTAGCTGCCTGTCTCCTGAACACACTGTAAAACAAATGCGGTCTCTGTAGACAGCCCAGGCTCCACAAACGCCAACAAAAACAAACTGCGCCAACCTGCACCACCAAACATAACAAACAGTCTTCCAGCCAATAACCAACAAGAAGCAGCTGGTTGAGCCATCACAGCAGCAGCGTTAGCACGTAGGCTACTTCCACATTGCGCGTTCATGACTGTTTCAGGAAGCACAGGGACGGGATGAGAAGGAGGGAGGGGCGAGCTAGCCTCCATTTTGTTTGACAATACTTCAAACGTAAACAAGTAGTGACGTCACCCAACATCGCTTAGAGCACCTTTAATTGTGTGCAGCTGCAGAAACAATGTGCTATCATAGTGTCAGCCAACAAATCAATCCACTTTCCTCTGCGTCGTTCTATCGTGTTGTTTATTCATTTCTTTTTTTGGCTTACTGTTTTCCTCCATTTTACACACACAACCTATTGTTGCTTGTCTTCAGAGGTGCTGCATATATAAACTTTCACTTCCTTTCTGAACCCAGTGGGTTTTTTTATGATTCTCCCACACATTCCCTTTTGGATTTTTCCTTTTAAAAATGCTCTCATATGTGTAACTAAGCAAACAAACATACAAACAAGCCTCTATCAAGAAGTAAACAGCGATAAATTGTTAAAGAAAGGTTTCTTCTTTCCACATCAATCCAAATATTTGTGAATCACTTTGGAACATTACTATACTTGATCATTAACTTCTACAATTAGCGTCACTTATCATCTCACTTCTACCCACATTACTTTTAACTATCTTCCTTCCCTGGAACGGTCGCCCCCATATGACGGGCAAATTACTACTAGCTTTGAATAAAAATGTCGCCCATGTGAGTCCAATAAATTTCCCGCTCACATCTTAACCACCGGAGTGTTTCAATGTTCCCCTTGTATACAAGCCCAGGAACACGCCGAACAATGTCTCCCCCCAATCATAAACTCCTTTAGTGTGGTCTTAAAAGTTCACATCCTGTTTTCCTGCAAATGCAAACACCCTGTTTGAGTTTGAGGAAAAACCAGGAGAGGAAAGAAGAAACAGAGAAGCTTAAAGCTCCATTGTGTAATGTTTTGAGTTGATGCTTAGTAAAAAAAACTTGTTCTTTCACAAATATGTGCTCATTCATGTGTAATTTCTTCCACCAACTAATCAAAGTATTCTTGTACGCGTAGAATCTGCCATTCAGAATCCTTATTATTATTTTTTATTTAATTATTAATTTCATTGACATTGTTCATATTGCTCAGAGAAATATATTAAAAACACAAACCTCCGTTGCTTCTCTCCTACGCTGTAAACATTGCCTTACACTATTAATCTCATACAATATACAGAATAAAGATAGCACTGATACTTTACTAACATTAGCTTGCACATGATTGGGAACCTGATAGCTGATGTTAGCAATGAAATGGAACCAAAATAACGTAAAACTAGTGCTGTCAGTTAAATGCGTTATTAACAGCGTTAACGCAAACCCATTTTAGCTTGTTGAAATGCCTAAAATGACCAAGAGTTATCTGACAGGTGACCTTTTGGGACCGTTGAAATATGACTTCTGTGCTACACAAAGGTCTTGTCTTCTTCTTTCTGCCAAAACAATCCCATCTTTAAAGGTCCAATGTGCGGGAATTTCTCCCATCTAGCGTTGAGATCATATATCGCAATCAACTCTCTCTCACCAAGCAGTTCAAAGTAGGTATTACAGCTACGGTAGCCTTCACGCTTCAAAAAGCTGCTCTCTTGCTCTTTTCAATCTCCTTTTTCTTTTTCTGGGTGAAGAAGAAGAAGACTCCTGTTCCTGAAATTTGGATTTTGAATACGTGTGGTCCTCCATGTTTCCTTCTTCAAACTTGCCGGGGCCGGGAAGCTATGATACCCGTTAGCAGCGTTAGCAGCACATGTGAGTTTATCATGTGACAGAGAAAACGCGAAAGGTGGAGCAGTATGTCCTGTAGGTCCCTTATACACACACACACACACACACACACACACACACACACACACACACACACACACACACACACACACACACACACTGTGGCATCACAAGGGGACGTGTGGTAGAGGGACGCTATTTTCCTCTACAGGAGTGGCTACCCAGTGGCAAAATGGCCGCCACCCACACTCAAGTCCCAGAATGCACTGCACAAGGAGGTGCAAATGCCTCAGCCTGTTGATTACTGCAGGTGCTCATAAACTGGAAGAAGACAAATAAGAGAGCAGAGGCAGAGAGAAGAGAAGCAGAGGTCATGGGGAAAGAACCTAAGCTACCAGGACTTTGCTAACCCTAGTAGTTTTACTCCCAGTAGGTTTTTGAGTTTGAGTTACTGTTTTTCGTTCGCCTATTTTCTGAAAAGACTGCTTAAAATAAAACCTCTGTTTGCCTTTAACAACTTTTTGGCTTGTCTCATGACATCACAACACACACACATACATAAAGGTGGAGCAGTATGTCCTGTATGTCCCTTACAGGCTAAGGTATTTCAGGATGGAGCTTGAATATGGAGCGTCTACCTCAGTTCATGCAAACACAAATGTAAAATTTCAAGCCAATAGAAATACTTGGAATTGATAGTGGAGGTAAATATTCATGAAAAAAGGATAAGTTATTGAACGGGCAACACAGAGTTTGATAATGAACAACTTAACACGTTACACACTGGACCTTACAGCATGTCACAGGACCTTTAAGGTCCCTCTTGTCAACTCCACAAGAAGCTGACAAAAGAAAAACCTCTGACATATTATCACCTTATAAAGCGGTGTGTCAAACATGTTCACACATCCAGCAGACACTGAGCAACATATTAATAACCGATGAATATAATTCCAATATTTTCTCTCTTTTAGCTCTGTTTTTAGTCTCTACATATGTCTCTATATCTGTTTCCTTAGCTTCTGTATGCTCCGCTATGTTCACCATTGAGTCCAGCGTTCTTTGAACGATATAGTTCATGAACTCGTTCATATTTTGGGCGGACGTGAACTGAACTGTACCGTATTACTGCCTGATGAACGTTACTGTGAACTCCTTCATTCTGGTGTCTGTGAACGCCACGCTCTCTCGGTTTAACTTCGTCCAATAGGGTGCCAGATTTCTATAGAGCCTTCCAGGCCAAAACCAGGGCTAAAACACTTCGTAAACAGGCCTTCATATGTAGCGGAAAAAAAACACCCAATCTGGCAACACCAGCCGCATGGGTCATCAAAACATAAAGCAGCGTGGAGGCTTCGTATGATCATTTAAATGGAAAAAAAGTCGGTGAGGATGGGAGCAATTTTACATTTCTGGGCAAACTTTGCCCACCGGCTTTCAAAAGGAAAATCCGCACTTCATCACATCCACAGCAAACCTGAAACGGCACGTTGAACTGAAGCACCCGGCTAGCCTTTCAACTTTGAAAAATAATAGCTCGCAGCAACATATGGAAAAAAAGAACTATGAACTAAGTTCATTTTTAGAACTGTGAACTTAGTTCAACATGTTGAAGTATGAACTATGAACTGAAGGGAGTTCATTTTAAAATTTGTGAACTGAACTGTGAACTATAGTTCATGTTAGAAAGTGAACTTTCCCAACACTGACTGAGTCTCTGACTGTGTCTGTCTGCAGTTTGCTGCTGAACAGGTAGGTAGAGGTAGAGCTCGCAGGTTTTATCCCAGCTTCTTGGTTGGAAACAAGAGTTGGTGAGAGTCCGTTGTGTGTTCGACATCTTTCACATAACACATCATTTTGTTCATTACTAATTTAAAATATTTAAATAGTGCAGCTTTAATAAAGTGTTTGGCTTTATGATAGGCACACTTTCACCATACTGCAGCTGCAATGCAATAATATTGTGGGGAATAATTGGCAGAAGACGTTCAAAAACGCTGCCAATGTGGAGTTTTACAGAATTGTCCAATTACAAAAGCTGGCGGCTGCATGCTCGCGCTGCATAAGTGGCATTCACACGCACACACACACACACACACACACACACACACACAGAATGAAATTGAATAATAAACTGTTGGCATCAAACTGCGAGTTATTATGAAAGCCGAACCCCCACCGGCAGAAATGAGCTCTGCCTCCCAAAGATCAAGAGACAGGAAATACCTGCCGCTGACGACCGCCTCTCTCAGCTCCCAGCAGATTTACTGGAGCAGCTAATGGCTCCAGTAGAGCGTCTGTTTCTCTGGCCTCCTCTCATGAATACATCACACACACACACACACACACATATATACACACACACACACACACACACACATATATATATACACACACGCAGTTATACACACACACACACACACACATACACACAGGCAGAGATACACACAAACACACACACACAGGCAGGTATAGAGATACACACAAACACACACACACACACACAGGCAGGTACACACACACAAACACACAAATCACACTCACACAGACAGAGATACAACCAAACACCCCCACACACACACACACACACACACACACACACACACACAGGCAGGTATAGAGATACACACAAACAAACACTCATCACACTCACACAGAGATACAACCAAACACACACACACACACACACACACACACACACACACACACACACACACACACACAAAGGCAGGTATAGAGATACACACAAACACACACACAAACACACAGGCAGGTATAGAGATACACACAAACACACACACACACACACACACACACAGACACACACACACACACACACACACACACACACAGGCAGGGATAGATATACACACAACCACACACACACACAGGCAGGTATAGAGATACACACAAACACACACACACACACAGGCAGGTATAGAGATACACACAAACACACACATCACACTCACACACAGGCAGATACACACACACAAACACACACACATCACACTCACACACAGGCAGATACACACACACAAACACACACACATCACACTCACACAGACAGAGATACACCCAAACACACACACACACACACACACACACACACACACAGGCAGGTATAGAGATACACACAAACACACATACATCACACTCACACACAGGCAGATACACACACACACACACACACACTGAGTGTGAAAATGTGTTTCCATCCAACAGCTTTAAAGCGAATAAAAACCTGTTACGTAATGACGTCACACGTGCTGTTTTACTGATTAAATTGGTATATTAATTAGTAATTGATTTGAGACATTGTAAGGTGTTTCCGTTCATTTTCGCACTGAATCGCACAACATTCAAGCACACATTTGCGAACAAAGTTTTGCTAGACAACAGTAGTTGTTGTTAATATAAGAAGCCGAGGAAGCTCCGATGGGCCTTTGGCCGAGGATCTGATCCAGCTCATCAAAAAGGTGGAACTTGTCTTTTATTTCCCCTCCGGCACCGCTGAGAGACAACTCTATTTTGTATCGCTGTTTGAGGGCCTTCCATTTACTCCACGGGACGTCCCACGACTTGTCGTAACCTTTGTCGGCCGTTTCCTTCGCGAGATCCCGATAAATATGGCATTTCTTAGATTTCTGCTATCTAAAATAGCCGTTATATTTTATATTAAATTCAGAAAGTCTCTCGTCTCCTCGTTCGTCCACTTACATCATGTCTTTGTTGACGCCCGTCATGTGTGCAAACAGAGCTGAAATACTGGGCGGAAATGAACTACAACTTCTTCTTCTTCTTCGTTTTTGTGGCGGGTCGCAACCATAAAATGACCTAAAACTTAAAGAAACATGCCGACTTATTGGGAATTTAGCTTATTCACCGTAACCCCCAGAGTTAGACTAGTCCATACATACCCTTCTCATCTCCGTTTGTGCTGTAATGCTGTCTGACGGCTCCAGCAGCATCAGCATCACAGAACATGCAGGTGACTGGTTCCAGTAATCCTACTGCTCCCAATAAGTGACAAAATAACACCAACATGTTCCTATTTACATGTTGTGATTTATAGAGTCACAGCGTGTACAAAAAACAACGTAACATGACACACAGCCGTCTTCTAACAGTAAACAAACCGGGAACTATATTCTCAAGCGGAAGAATATAGTACTTGGGCAGAGTGATATGCTCGCAGCAAGCCTGTCTGAGAATATAGTTCCCGGTTTGTTTACTGTTAGAAGATGGCTGTGTCTCATGTTACGTTGTTTTTTGTGCACGCTGTGACTCTACAAATCACAACATGTAAATAGGAACATGTTGGTGTTATTTTGTCACTTTTGTTACAATTTGGAGCAGTAGGCTAGTTGGAACCAGTTACCTGCAGGATCTGTGCTAGGCTAAGCTAATGCTGGAACTGTCAGGCAGCGTTTCAGCACACACGGAGATGAGAAGGGTATGTATCGACTTGTCTAACTCTGGGGGTTACGGTGAAAAAGCTAAAGTCCCAATAAGTCAGCGTGTTCCTTTAATCGTAATTCATTAATTTATTCGGCAAATAACGTTTCCATCAGCGTTTTATCGCATAAGCCTTATATATATATATATATATATATATATATATATATATATATATATATATATATATATATATATATCGATCAAGAGAAAATCCGATGAGAGCGAACGTATTTCCTTTGAAATGTCGATATTTATGAATTTCAATCGAATTTTATTGTTTCCATGATGTCATTTTTCATTCGATATCACTTTAATTCGGATAAAAACGTGTGGACGGAAACACGGCTAATGTACCGAGCTACTTTCCACCTCCGATGCTCAAGTCGTTCAACACACACACACACACACTTGACTCGGCACACACACTTGACTCCCTGAAGACACACAACACGCTCCAAAAGCTCTGCCTCCGCCTGGCTCTCTCCTCTGACTCACGTCGGAAAAAAAAAAACCCGATTTAATCATCCTGGGAGTGAATTGGCTGGCTGGAGAAATGATTGGTCGGGGCATAATGTGCATGTGCGAGCCATTTCGACTCATTACGCCGTGATCTGAAAGGTTATGGAATTGAAACCAGCATGAGGGACGAGGCTTTCCAAGGGCACCGAGAGCGCCCGGGCCCACATGTTGTTGTCAGACAACATGATACCACGGCAACGCTGACGGGAGGGGGGCATGAATTGTGGGTAAATGTAATTGGGTGGCTGTGCTCTAAAAAAACAAAAAAACCTCAGGCAGAGGAATGAAATGAGGTGTTTGTTGTTCCAAATTACGCTGAATTAATGTATACACTTTCACTCACACACACACACACACACACACACACACACACACACACGGATTACATCATATGTGGTGTTTGTTCCCAGCTGTGATATGCTGTGTGTTTGTTCACAGGAAGATATGTAACACATGGCCAAAAGTATGTGGACGGCTCTACGGCTCAGTGGTGTTTTAAGCCCCCACCGTCGACTTCAAGGCACTTAACCTTAACCCTAACCCTTGCCTAAACCTAGGCAGCGCTGCAACCGTTGACTTCAAGGCACTTAACCCTTAACCCTTGCCTAACGCTATGCAGTGCTGCAACCGTTGACTTCAAGGCACTTAACCTTAACCCAAACCCTTGCCTAAACCTAGGCAGCGCTGCAACCGTTGACTTCAAGACACCTAACCTTAACCCTATCCCTTGCCTAACCATAGGCAGCGCTGCAACTGTTGACTTCAAGGCACTGAACCTTAACCCTAACCCTTGCCTAACCCTAGGCAGTGCTGCGACCGTCGACTTCAAGGCACCTAACCCTTAACCCTAACCCTTGCCTAACCTTAGTGCCTTCCACGCAGCGCTGCCTGGAAGACGACGTTGGGGGCTCAAAACACCAAACACGCGTTTCTGCCCTCCAGAGCCGTTACAAATCCTTGCTAAACATTCAATTTAAAAGTTTAGTTTGGTTGGGTCTAGGAAAAGATCCTGTTTTGGGATGAAATCTGTAACTTGGTTAAGTTTCAAAGCATCCAAGAGGAAGCTGTAATGTTCAAACACAACACAGGAAAAATGCAAATATAAGGAGGCGAAAAATATATATATATATATATCCTACTCATTCGTCTACCTTCAAGAAGACCTTCATTGGAACCAAGGAGGTCAGGAAACAGTAAGCAAATGTGTGTAAGTGGGAAGTTTACTCTCCCAGTTCATTGAAAATGTCCCCAAAATTTCCAGTTTTGCTGGACGGACGGAAAGATGAACAGAAATACGAAAAGAAGGAGGAACTTCCTGTATCTCTGCAGGGAAGGAAAGTAATGAGGCAAGAAGGAGGGACAACCCGAAAGAAGAAGGAGTCAAGGAAGGAAAGAACTGTTTTTATGTTTATCTTACATATATATGCATATATATATATATATATATATATATATATATATATATATATTACAAATGTCACTTTAATTGTGACAAATATAGCCTAGATTTATACTAATAAAACATATTTGAATCAAACAATAGCACAGTCCAACAAAAGAATTGTTTTTCTGTTTCACACACACGCACACGCATGCACACACACACACACACACACACACACACACACACACACATACACACACACCAGATGGGGATAAATTCCTCCTTTTTGTTGTTGTCGTGAGCAATGCTTTCCGTCAAACGCTGCTCAGCAGGAAGGTCATTTTTGGGAAGAGAAATGATTCCTCCACTCAGGGTGGCTCAGTTTCTTTTCCACTGAACACAGTTTTCAGAAATATTTGGGTATATTAATCAGAAGGTGGGATTTTCTGCCTGGATGTAGTCATTTGTCACCCTATGTTTGGCTCACAGATTAAACCCTCACAGTCAACAGCACCTGATCCAAATGCTCCACATCCCACATCGCTGCATGAAATATTAGGGCTACATGTTCAGCGGGGGGGCCGGGCCTATAAAAAGTCTTTGTAACTAATCCCTGCCCTCTGAGCTGAGGAGAGCTGACTGGGGGGAGAACAAAAAAATTTAAAACCACCCTCAGACCCTGGACGACATGCTGGGGGAGAGTTAAAATCATCAGGTCTATTTAGTTGTGATTTACTATGAGAACTGGAGATTAAGAGAGAGAGCACATTCCTCTGGCGAGGATTCTCCCAGGCGTACTTCGTCTCTCTGTGTCGGTGAAAACGTCCCGGCTCCAGAGACCGACTGAGGTTTCTCTCCGCTGCCGGTTCCACAAAGACTCAGTGTGCGTTTTTGGGGGATGAAAAGCTTGAGGCTGGCTGAGGGCTGATGGCTCTGCTCCGGAGGGAGTGACCCCTCTGCTACTTCCCGGGGGTGTTTACTGTCTTCACATGAGGGTGGAAGCTATCTGTGCATCATTACTACGACAGTAAAAACTAAAGAGGCTCTGTCAGCAGCCCCTACAGGCTGCAGGGGTCATTACACCCCCACAATAAGATTGTACAGTACTGTACATAGAGGAATTTTTGGCGCCCCTCCCAAAGAGGTTTTAGCCAGTAGAGCTGAAGATCTTTGCCCGATGGGTTTGGTCTTAATTTCTATCATTTTACACGGGCTCGGGCTTGCCCTCCGGGTTGCGCGTAAATGTCAGGTGATGCGTTACGATTAGCGCGAAAATGGATGCTGAGGAGGTGAAAAGGAGGCTGGCCTGAGCCTCTGGCGGTTACGTTTTGGTTGCACCGGCAAAGAAAGCAAAGTCTGAGGTGTGGAAAACTTCTGACCATGTGCATAATGAGAAATGACTCATTTTTGACAAAAGGCAAAAGAGCTGTATGCGTGCGTGTGCACATTTGAATAATGTCGGGCTGTAAACAGGTTCGGGCTTTTTAAAAAGCTGTCAATCAAAATTTACTTGTCGGGCTCGGGGCCTAATTCTGTCGGGCCGAGCTTTTAAGGCCCGATTACAGCTCTGTTAGCCAGCCACATGAAGCCCAAGAAAAATCACCAGGGCCAAAATGATAATAATTGAGAGAGAAAATAGCAATTAATATCCTCTCCGAACGTGTCTAATAGCAATTTACCAAACAACCGTTGAACAAGCAGAACATAAACTTGAGTTTGAGAGATGATCTCACTTTGATCGTCCAGAGTCAGGCTGTGTCGGACTCTCACGGTTATTTTAACGATAATATTTATATATTAATATTCATTTTTAAGCAGTTTTGTTTGTTGGGGTTTAATGTATTCGAGCATAATAGATATTTTGGTTCATGCCATTGTCAGAAGTAACAGGAAAATGCATATAGATTTCTGTCCAATATAAGGTAACACGGACCTGGCTTTAATTCCCAGTTGTTGTACAACAAATGACGACAGCACAGATGTTAAAGGTCCCTGTGATGGCCACACGCCCATCTTAGGGCGCTTTCACACCTATAGTTTGGCAGACTTGCTGCAACTTGTGTATGGGGGTGGCGCGGTGGATATGACACTCACTGTGATACATCATTCTCCCAATTTCTCTCTTTACTACCGCACGCACGCACGCATATTTAGAAAGATGTTGGGGTTTGGGTCGGGCTCGGTCACATCAGCACGATAAGACATTCAACATTTTAAAATTTTATGTAGGTGCGCGCCTGTGTTAACGTGCGCTTGTTGCCCCGTGTGCGCTGATGCGCTCATCTGTTGACATTTCCGAATGCCTTCCTACAGTTGCTTACTAAAAGCTTTCCACACAAACAAATGTATGTGTCATTAGTATGAGAAAAAAACGAGATTTTAAAGAAACACGCCGACTTATTGGGAATTTAGCTTATTCACCGTAACCCCCAGAGTTAGATAAGTCTATACATACCCTTCTCATCTCCGTGCGTGCTGTAAGGCTGTCTGACGGCTCCAGCGGCATCAGGCCAGCACAGATCCTGCAGGTGAATGGTTCCAGTAATCCTACTGCTCCGAATAAGTGACAAAATAACACCAACATGTTCCTATTTACATGTTGTGATTTATAGATTCACAGCGTGTACAAAAAACAACGTAACATGAGACACAGCCGTATTCTAACTGTAAACAAACCGGGAACTATATTCTCAGGCGGAAGAATATAGTACTTGGGCGGAGTGATATGCTCGCAGCAAGCCTGTCTGAGAATATAGTTCCCGGTTTGTTTACAGTTAGAAGATGGCTGTGTCTCGTGTTACGTTGTTTTTTGTACACGCTGTGACTCTACAAATCACAACATGTAAATAGGAACATGTTGGTGTTATTTTGTCACTTTTGTCACAATTCGGAGCAGTAGGCTAGTTGAAACCAGTTACCTGCAGGATCTGTGCTAGGCTAAGCTAATGCTGGAACCGTCAGACAGCGTTACAGCACACACGGAGATGAGAAGGGTATGTATGGACTTAAGTAAGTCCATACATAAGTCAGCGTGTTCCTTTAACTGTGTCGGGCTCGGACAGAAATATCTACATGCCTGTCGGGCTCGGGCCGGGCTCGGACAGTAAAATGCGGCCCGATCCCTCTAGTCTAAAACCAGTCTCTGGAGACTCGACCAGCTGAGTCGCAGCGGCGCCATCAGCTGGTTTGAGTCGAGCTGAGATGCAAATCTTTGGTCTGAACTGGACTTAAAGGGGTGATAGAATGATTATATAGGGTATTTTACACTGTTCCTTGAGGTGTCCTAATAGGGTATGTAACATTGGTTGGACTGAAAATTGCCCAAATGCTATTTTATTAGGCCCTTAACTGTGAATATGGCTCTATTTGGAACAAGAGCTTTTCTTCCAAATATGGTATGCTCATGAATATTCAGAATGAGCTATGTGCTGATTGGTTTGAGCAAACTACATAGAAACACATGGCAGACTCGACAGCAGGTCTCATATTTCAGACACTGCAAAGTTATACATTGTTTATTGGGCTATTTTGTTATTAAATTCACTTCTGAGACTTTTTTTAGCGAGAGATCAACTATATAAAGCTCAAATATGGGCCGTTTTACGAAAATTGATGGCCAATTGCAAATTGGCAACAAAGGTTCCAGTTTTTGGGAGGTTGACGTCAACTTCCAGCTTTGTTGGGATTCGCCCGTTTTCAGCGGCAGTTTCAAAAATATGAGATTTTCATAGTAAAGGGGTGTCAATGGGACTTTGAGCTTCTATGTATGTCCTATTTAGCCACCGAACTGTTGTTATTCAACTATGACAGGGTAAAATCAGTTTTGCATTCTATCACCACTTTAAAACGTAAAAAAAAAAAGTTCTAATTTCAACCAAAACGTTGCCTGGTCAACAGGAAGGCAACACAAGGGTTAACTACTAATAATCGGTATCGGCCTTGAAAAACCAGTATCGGTCAATCCCTAACCCCTTGACGCCTGAATTTATTCACAATTATATAAGAACTTTATTATGTGTGTTCCTGGCTCCAAGCTGATGCTAAATTAAGTTGAGATTGTTAATTTGTCTATAGCATATAGAATAGATATAAATTGAGGTATGATGCAAATTAGCGACAACAGGCATTTATGGTAAAATTCTTTACAAAATGGTAAAATTAATAAAACACATTTTCAAGTAATTGACTGCAGTCAGACTGGAAGGGGTTTGATGCAAATTAGCGACAGTCGGCGTTAAGGGGCTAATTGTCTTACGGTTCGAGCTGTGGCTTTGAGTTGAACTCTTCCCAGCCGTGTTTTGCACGTTGAGGCCATCCCAGTCCGTGCCGTCCCTCTGTGGTCTCTGTCTCCCTGCTGTCTCCGAGAGCTGTCTGACAGATACTCCGTCTGGAATCAGGCCAAAGCTCTGCTCCGCTGACGTGACGGGACAAATTAGTGTTACTCCGGCTAATGTATTCAAACTGCTGCCGAGCAGGCTGCAGAGGACATTGAGAAGTATTAGAATTGATAGCTTTGACTGTCAGCGACGCTAACCACTCCTGAAAAGGTGACAGCACATTTGGCTGCTATTTGGGAGAGAAGGAGAGAGAGGAAAAAAAAAAAAGTCTACAAGTTTAACTTTGGGGCATTTTGATCTTTAATTCATACGGGATGTGGAAAATGTGTTTAGTCCCATTCACATCTCAAAAGAGTCATTCTGACGAGAGAAACATGCCGCGGAGATCATCTCACGCCATCGTGCCTTCGACACTTTGATGATTTTGTACTTTTCTCAGCGCCGGTCGACTCATTGACAAACTATCCTTTCATAAAAAAAAAAAAAAAACAGCTCAGGGAGGAACAACTCTGTACCGCTCCCCGCCTGCCGAGCTCTTACGCACGCAATCGCTGAATATTTGAGGCGACTCCTGGATGTGTTTTACGCAGACAACATCTGACAGGCCTGAAATGAAGCCAGGGCAGATATGAAAGCCGGCACTGTCTGTCAAAACCAGGAAATAATCAGCCCCCTTCACCTCACCCCCCCCTCCCTCCATCCAGCCTTCAGGGGCCCAGCTGAAAGTCATTAAACCCCAAAAACAATGTGCTGCTTCTACTGTTAGTCTGAAGAAAATAATAATAGTATTAATACTTAGGAGAATTACCATAACCATCGGAGAGGATCTCAATTATCTGGTGTGTTTTCAGCCCGCTCGTGATGACTGTGGGGAGGGGGGGGGGCGGGCTGCACTGTTGGAATATTTTGAGGAAAATTGGTCAGCATTTATGTTCCAGCCTTGATTATAATAGCCAACGGTGATGACCCATCTCTAATCCTGTTAGAGTTTGTTTGGAACATGGGATGAAAAACATTATATATGAAAAAAACATTAAAAAAGCATTCAAAAGTCCTAAAACTACATCCATATGCTTTCTGAGTTTTTTATTTTTGCAAAACAATGCAGCTGAGCATCTTCATGAACTCTGAATTTAAGCAGACATGCAGTATAAGATGCTCTAAAGTGTCTCGACGCTGTGCTGGTAATTGGAATTTAAGCAACTAAAGCAACTTATTGTCTACATTTAAGCGCTACAAAAAAAGAAAGAAATCATTATAAAAAGTACATATTACAAGCAAAAGTATAAAACCTACTTACATAAAAACAAATAGTAATAGTGATAGTAATATTTACACCTGATCAATTTGAAGAACTGAATGAACATGATTTCTCCTGCAACATAAATGAACTACACCACCTGCTATTAACGTGTGACCTGTATCTGGATATTTAACAGATAACTTCTAAAATAACATTTAAATACAATGAGGCCTATATAAAGAAATCTCCTGCTACCATATAACAGTCCAGTGATATGAACCGGTCCAACGTTTCAATGCTGAGTGCAGCATAATGTGATCATCTGACAATCAGCTACATTTACAGCTATATGTGCATGTATCTGAGCTCTTACATCATCAGTATTGTAGAAATGTAAAGCTTTAAGCTGACGAATGCACTGTTCTTATTCCTTTACATCTTGCTGCAACTAGCACTGATAAAAAGGTCAATTTATACCCAGTGTAGAAGTGAAACAGCACTATCTTATATGGGTCAGTTTTGGTGGGTTGGTCAAAGTGTCACGTTTAATCTGAATTAACCCAATTTCTACCTGGCTGGATACAATTACACACAATACAGGCTTTTCCAGTGTTACAAAGAAATCTGTGACCCGTCAGAATGTGTGACTGTAGCACTATCCGTCTGTCGCAAGTCATTTTGTGACTTTGTGGGGAAAATTGGACCCGGGCAGAGGCATTAACAAAATCTATATAAAAATAGCTTTCTTTTAACGGTTAGTCTCGTTTGCAGTTAAGGGGCATTTATGACCATCCGATTGGTTTCAGAAACGTGTAAAAGTTACATATAGTCACTTCAAGCTTCTCCACTGGCCCCGATTCGAACGGCTTTCAGCTCCTCACCAGACACCGATTGGTTCGGTCCGCTGATGTTCGGCCACAAACACGTCACCTTAATCCTGAGGTTCTCGCGAGAATCCAGCTGTGCTGCAAGGTACAAGAAATCTTATATATCTTAATCTTAAATCTTAATAATTTGGTGCGTAAAATCAGTGGAGTTTACCCTAAATATTGTGATAAGTTACATTCTGATGAGGCATCCTACTTAGTTCCTATGTAGGATTATGTGTTGCTCTTCAATCTGAGGCCTGAAGTCGGCCTCAGTAACGTTAGCAAGGCTACTGACAAGCAGCCTACAGGTCGTGGCTCTCTCGTGAGAGTCTCCTGCCTTGCTACCTTTGCTCAGGGATGCATTTTAAATGTTTTTTAACCGCGGTTTAGCATCTCCGGCCTAATTTGCATGTTTAGATCCGATCACAATGTGAGCAGAATCAAGATAACTGAGAACTTGACGTATTAATACCACATGTAAATGCAAAGGCCTGTGATCAGATGTCACTATCCACATAACGTATCCTGATTGTATTCTAAAATATAAAACAATTTGGTTTTTAAAAGAAATCGAACATGAGTAGAGAGGCAAAGTGCCTCCTCTTCTGGCGATCCTCATGGGATCTTATTTTGGAAAGAGTATGTCTGGTAGTGAACGGGGAGAGACTTATTCTTTTTTGTATCCCTTTTGATCATTTTCTAAGTAAAGAAAGTCTCAGTTTGTTGAATATACGTCACCTGGCTCGCAAGCTAGCTAGCTTAGCTCTGCTCCCCAGCACATTTAACGTTATCTTACCTGATGTGTTTTTATCCAGCAAAGTTTTATCAACTGAGAAGCGAAAGAACGAACAAGATCCGTAGCTCGTGTGAGTAGTAACACGCAGACTAAGCTTCAACGAGACTTCATTCAGAGACTTTTGGGGTGAGCAGTCTTTCTATTTTCACAGTCTAATACTTCAACAGTTTTAGGAAAAACTGAGACTTTCTTCACTTGCTAAGTTATCTTTTAAAGTTTTTTTTGGGGGGGGTTTCCCCTTTATTGAAAAGGGAAGTAAAAGTGGATGGACAGGAAAGGTGGGAGAGAGATGGGATGACACGCAGCAAAGCACCGCAGGTCAGATTTGAACCCGGACCGCTGCAAAGGCCTCCTGAGCCTACATGGGGCGCACGCTCTTACTGGGTGAGCTAGAGGTCGCTAGCCTGGGAAAACCCTGACGAACTTCCGGCAAATTTGAGATTTGCTCTACAAGTCAGTCTGGCCAAGAGCCCATTCAAACCCATTTCCAATTTTTTTTTAATTGAGGCACCAATCACAACCGTTGAGGTTTTTTTTACACCAATCACAACCGTTGAGGCGGGTTTTACACCAATCACAACCGTTGAGGCGGGCTTTACACCAATCACAACCGTTGAGGCGGTCTTTACACCAATCACAACCGTTGAGGCGGGCTTTACACCAATCACAACCGTTGAGGCGGGCTTTACACCAATCACAACCGTTGAGGCGGGCTTTACACCAAACACAACCGTTGAGGCGGGTTTTACACCAATCACAACCGTTGAGGCGGGCTCTACACCAATCACAACCGTTGAGGAGGGCTTTACACCAATCACAACCGCTGAGACGGGCTCTACACCAATCACAACCGTTGAGGAGGGCTTTACACCAATAACAAACCGTTGAGGCGGGTTGAGCCGCTGTCACTGCTACGTCACCCAGATCGTTGGTCTGATTGGTTGAAGGACTATCTGATTGCACCCAGAGGCATTTGTGTGCCATTGGTGACGCCCCTTTGGAAATGAGCTGCGAATTAACCTTGCCAGACAGTTACAGCTGAGAAGGGTCTGGGGTCAACCAGGCTAAGAGGTTGCCCCAGTTATCTGTTTAAATTGATAAACATGTAATCCATGACTGAATTCAAACGGGATCATTCACTACGGTGCATATTTTGTCTGAAATAATGTACCAAGGCGGTCCACTGGAAGGGGAGGGACTTTGCCTCTCTATTGCTGGTGATACGTTGTACTTGTGCTGCAACACGTTGGATTTCTCACTCAGAGGAGAAACCATCTGAATCCACGTGCTAGTCCAAAGATCCTTCGGTTCAGGAACGAGCTTCGCCCACAGTTACGCTGGCGGTCGGCTGACAATAAATCACAGTCTGGCTTTGTGGATGTGCGGAGTGCTTCTGTAGAAGGTAGAGCTTTAATTCATTTCTGCGCCAAGCAGAGAAAAAGGATAAAATCTCCCCGGGTGCCGTCATGCCGTCCACATGGCCGTTTTGAGGATTTATCTCCTGATGACATCGTGGAACGTGCGGTGTTGTTGCAGTTCTCAGAGACTTGATCACAAATCTAGACTTAAACAAAAGACGGATTACACGTGAATTCCGCTTTAGGTTGGATTTTCCTCCGAATGGAGCAACAATAATCTTTGTTTTGATACGGTTAGATGTCTACTTCTATTTCATGGCAATCATCCAGACGGGCATGATGATCTCTGGGAAGCCTTCCTGCCTCTCCACAGCCAGGACATCCAGGCCCGCCTTGGCGATGATGCACTTCATGATGTCCAGGTGGCGGCTGATGCTGCTGTCGATGGGGTCCAGCTTGCAGCCCTGCCGCGCCATATTGTCCTTCATTATGATCACTCCGTTTGGATGCAGACTCTTCTTACAGCGAATCAGGAAGTTCATCAGGTCCTTGTCTGTTAGGTGGCCTGAGGAGAAAGACAGATAAGGAATGACTATAAAAAATCGTAACTGGGATTCCTGTCTCTGCAGCAACTAGTTCTACCAACCATATGGTGATATCGGCCGTTTGTTGCTACCCTCTAAAGTCTGATTTAGGGTTCTCCGGAGGCTCCACGCAGAGCTTTCTCCGTAGCCTATGTAAGTGGCCTGAAGTTTACACTTTTGCGTCGGTGTGTGCGTTGATTGCTTTAAGAGAATAGCAGGGCCAGCATTTGTGCATGTGTATGGCGATTTATTAAATTATTTTAATCGATTTTGGTGCTTCAAGTGAAAGTTTGCGAACTTGTCTGTTACTGACAGAGGACAAACAATTACAATTACACTATCTGTCCAATCTGAGTTTTCTGTTGCACGACTAAAATAACTTTTGAACGTACACGTTCCACCAAAACAAGTTCCTTCCCAAGGCTATTTTGCGCTTAGCACCGCCCAAGACGATTGTGATTGGTTTAAAGAAATGCCAATAAACCGGAGCACGTTTTGCTCCCATCCGGGAATGCTGCGTGGACTAGCTAGACCCTCCTCAGCAGCGCTGTGGAGGAAGGTCTGGCAATGCGAGACTAGAGACTACAAAGTAAAACAGGAAACTAGGGAAAACAGAACAGACACTCCTTCCAGAAAAATTTGGAGTTTTTTTGTGATTGTTGCGGGCAAAAATCCTTGATTATGCGGCACGTTTTTTTAAAAACCATGATGGAATATGTGGGATATTTATGCAATTTTATGCGATGAAATTGCGGGAACTTGCAAAAACTGCAGTTTGATGAAAAAGAGAAAACAAAGTGATCCCCCAACACCCTGCTTTTCGATGATGTTCACGTTGCGTAATTACGTCACTTCATAACGTCACTTCATAACGTTCTGCTGCTCTTGTGTGAAGTAAACGCAACATTTTTCAACTTTCTGCAAAGATATATTATGTGACTTTTTTGCAACGAAAATGCGGGGATTATGAAATCATGCAAGCCCCCGCATATTTTGCGGGAAATCGACTTTGGCTGATTATGCATTGAATTATGCAATCGTATAATCACGTTTTTCTGGAGGGACTGAACAGAGAACACAGAAAAAGCCATGAACAAATAACAGGGAAACAGTAACACAAGGAATGAATTGACAAAATAAAACAGGAAAAACCTCAACCGAAAACCAGAACCATGACAGAAGTATTCCTTTCATGATTGGAGGAGAAGAGGAAGATACATATTCTGTACCTCCTGTCAGTAAATGGAAAAGCACAGCTGACATTGATAACCTTAATGATGGCTCAGTTCCATCAAGTGTCCCAGTAATATATTTCAGTGAGTCAGCATGCACAATACCAGGACCTTTCCTAAGTGGAATGCAGCCATCATTAATGGTTTTGAATACACCTGTGCTTTTCCTACTATGAGATGTCAACATGTCTGCTGTGAAAAAGGTCTATTGGCAATCAACTCTAGTCTCACCGAAAATAAAAGAAGCTCAGTATCCCTTGGAGTTATGTTCAAAGACCATTCTGCAGGTCCAACGAGCGGTAAAATAGAACTGAGATCCTTCTCATACTTACATGCCACCCACTGCATCCAGATGACGTCGTACTTGTTTTTCGGGGGCGTGAACTCCTGCAGGTTGTAGCAGTAGTACGTCTCGACGCGGTCGGCGTCGTCGCCGAGGTACTCCTCGTGTGCGTAGAGCAGGAAGTGCTCCATCATGTCGGCCAACTCCATTTTCTCAAACACAGGAAGGAGGACGCCTTTGGACACGCGGCCGATCCCGGAGCCACAGTCCAGGGCGCAGTGTGTGCCCGCCTTACCAGGACCCTGTAGGGGGGGAGGGGAGAGGAGATAAGATAAAGTCCTGCATTGAAAATGTCAAAGGTCCACTGTGTAGTGTTTGAAGTATTTTATTAGCTAAAATCAACATCTTCATTCATAAATATGTCCTCATTGGTGTAAAATGACCTCTGCCAATGATCTGACTTCTCCTCGTAAGCGCAAAATTTCTTATCTGTGTTTACATTGGACGGGCAAGTCCACATTTTGAGAAACTATAAGCGCTGAGAGGGACATAGAGCACTAGCCGACCTGTCTAGCTAATCCACAACGTGTTGTCGTTCAGAGGCCCCGGCAAATTTGAAAGCCTGCAACTGCCCTTTAGTTCATAACGGAGGATCAGCCACAGGAGAAGGAGTCCTCGTCACCAAAAGAGGGAATAATAGCTTCTTGGTACATAACGGCTACCGTATTTGCATCACGCATTTGGAAAAAACGAGGCGCTAGAGAGCACTGTTCGTTTGAATGCAAAATACAATTTCACCGCTAGATGGGAGACATTACTACACAGTGGACCTTTAAGTAAGTACAAGTATGTAAGTGTTATCAGGAAAATGTACTTAAAGTATTAAAAGTAAAAGTACTCAATGCAGAAAAATCCTCCCCTTGTAGAAAGAGTAAAGGATCCAACCAGTGGTGTGTTTAATGGTCTCATCATCTCAGCTGGACTTGTAGGTCGTTATACTGTCAGCTGGTTTCATTCATAATCAATCTACATGTGTTTTGTGTGCAGGAATCTTAATGTGTAAAGTAACTAGTAACTAAAGTAACAAGTTACTAAAGCTGGAACAGATGAATGTAGCGGAGTAACTAAAGTAACTAGTAACTAAAGCTGTAACAGATGAATGTAGTGGAGTAACTAAAGTAACTAGTAACTAAAGCTGTAACAGATGAATGTAGCGGAGTAACTAAAGTAACTAGTAACTAAAGCTGGAACAGATGAATGTAGTGGAGTAACTAAAGTAACTAGTAACTAAAGCTGGAACAGATGGATGTAGTGGAGTAACTAAAGTAACTAGTAACTAAAGCTGGAACAGATGAATGTAGTGGAGTAACTAAAGTAACTAGTAACTAAAGCTGGAACAGATGAATGTAGTGGAGTAACTAAAGTAACTAGTAACTAAAGCTGTAACAGATGAATGTAGCGGAGTAACTAAAGTAACTAGTAACTAAAGCTGGAACAGATGAATGTAGCGGAGTAACTAAAGTAACTAGTAACTAAAGCTGGAACAGATGAATGTAGTGGAGTAACTAAAGTAACTAGTAACTAAAGCTGTAACAGATGAATGTAGCGGAGTAACTAAAGTAACTAGTAACTAAAGCTGTAACAGATGGATGTAGTGGAGTAACTAAAGTAACTAGTAACTAAAGCTGGAACAGATGAATGTAGTGGAGTAACTAAAGTAACTAGTAACTAAAGCTGGAACAGATGAATGTAGTGGAGTAACTAAAGTAACTAGTAACTAAAGCTGGAACAGATGGATTAAAGATGGACGAATTTAAACTTTTTTTGGTGACGTTTTTGTCACTTTTTTCAAAAAACTGTCGTACATGTTTTTTCCGATGTTTTTCCGATGTTTGTCACTTTTTTTTTTTTGACTTTTTTAGTCACTTTTTGTCACAAATTTTCGATATTATTGTTGATTTTTTTTTTTGCACTTTTTTTGATCTTTTTTTTTCTCCAAACGCTATAAAATTGAATAACACACCCAAATTAAATGAAAGTAGTGAACTGATTCATTTATTTGACTTGTTAAGAGTAATGGTTGTATGGAACCATCCACGTTATGTTTTTGGACAATGTGGCTGAAGGAAACCCAAATTTCTGATAAGCTTATAGAAACTTTTTGAAAATGGGTCATATTTGACCCTGAGGACAGCAGGAGGGTTAAAACACTCCAGAGGAACGATCACGTTTCCTTGAGTGAAAGTCTTTCGTTTTTTTCCCAGGAACGAACTCTGCTCCACTTCTTGCGCTGTAAGCGCTGTATTTTATGACGCACCCATAGAGGATAAAATCAGTAAAATACCTCAACGAAAGATTGAAAATTTAGAGCCGGATTTATGTTTCCCAGGAAACAAAATGTACATTTAAATGTGCGTTTCCCTGCAGCGTGTTATTACCATATGTATAAGTCAGCGATCTAGACTCGATTGACTTTTCTGCGGTGCCAGATGTCCGGCCTCTGTTTTCCTCAAAAGCGCCGACAGCACAAACAAGTCGACCTCGGCTCCTCAGGGCAACCAAACTATGAACTTTACCACGAGGGAACCAAAAAAAAAAGGTCACCTCACTTGAATCACTCTGGGTTTTTCTTCCTTTTCATTTGGTATTCTGACCTCACTCCAACCCCTTCGCATCAGGGGCCCCCAGTGTGTGATTGTATGAAAGATGGGGCCCCGAGGAGCTCTGTGCTCGCTTCCTGGTTTCGGTGAATTACTGCCATATTGCTCCGCATGTATGTAGCTCAGTTTAATCTGGACGTGTTCTAAATCTTTTCCTTCCTCAGCTTGTTTTTTAACAGAGATGTCAGGTTATAACAGGAGCTGGTCGCAGCAATCTTTTGACGCTTTTGGTTGTTGCATTTAAGTGAGGAGTTAAATGTGATTTTCTGGACATTACATTACATGCACACAAACAGAACAACTAGAAATTGAAGCAAACATAAATCTGCTTTTTTTGCAGCGCTACAGTAAATGCAGTTCATCACTCCAAAGAGACATACTGCCCCACGCAAGCAGGGTTCCCCCTAGGTTTGTGGAAGGCTTAGGTGCAGGTATTTGGTGGGCAGTTTTAGGGGGGTCCTCCCTTAAAGGTCCAATGTGTAGGAATTTTTCCCATCTAGCGTTGAGATCATATATCAGAATCAGAATCAGCTTTATTTGCCAGGTATGAGGACACATACGAGGAATTTTGCTTTGGATTATACAATGCTCACAAGGTGCTTACTTATACAAAAAATATATCGCAATCAACTTTCTCGCACCACGCAGTGGCTGCTAACGATACCCGTTAGCAGCGTTAGCAGCAGATGTCAGTTTATCATGTGACAGAGAAAAACGTGAAAGGCGGAGCAGTATGTCCTGTATGTCCCTTACAGGCTAACGTATTTCAAGATGGAGCATGAATATGGAGCGTCTACTCTAGTTCATGCAAACGCAAATGTAAAAATTCAAGCCAATAGGCAGTCCCTCCAGAAAAACGTGATTATGCGATCGCATAATTCAACGCATAATCAGCCAAAGTCTGCATATTTCCTTTTCATCAAACTGCAGTTTTTGCAAGTTTCTGCAATTTCATTGCATAAAATTGCATAAATATCATATAACATATTCCATTGCATTTTTTAAGAAAACGTGCCGCATAATCAAGGATTTTTGCCCGCAACAATCACAAAAAAACTCTGCATTTTTTCTGAAAGGACTGAATAGGAATACTTTGAATTGATGGTGGTGGTAAATATTCATGAAAAAGATTTTGATAATGAACAACTAAACACGTTACACACCGGACCTTAAAGAAAATGTGACATTTATAATAAAAAAAAAAATAATAATTTCACATAGTTTTGAACCATTAATATTACCATATAATTGTTTCAAATATTGGAAAAGCTAGAGGCAGATAATTCACAAAAGCTACAAGACCAAAACTTGCTAAAGAAGTCCACAACTTTAGTTAGTTTTGATGCTCACATTGATTTTACATTCATTCAGCTTAGGTGCTGCCCAAAACGGCCTAAACTTTATATTAGTAGGGAAAACTATTATAAGGTGTATAAGGTGTTGTGAACGGGAGAGCATTTGAACTTGATTAATGCAGTGCAACATTCAAAGGTTCTTATAAATTCTGTTTCACAGCTTCTGTTTGGTTTAAGCTTGGTGTCATTACCCTAAAGTTTTGTGGTACCAAAATGATTCCTGTGACCTTTTAGATCACATATTAGTGTGTTCTGTAGGCTGCACAATAAACGCTGGCCTGCAGTCGGAGTCCGCTGGATTTTAACTTGGGGAGCTCTCTGTGAACTGCTGTCCACATTCACATACTCAGTTTGTGGATTTAAATGTACGATAGTTTGCCCTGACATATGGTAGTCCTGTTGTCTTTCTACTCCCAACGTACCAGCCCTCGTTGACACTGCTGTTACACGCAAAGCACTCAACCTCAGCCACCAGCTGAACTCATGCTTCACATTATCCAGCTGCAGATCTGTAAAAAAAAAGGTACAGCAAGACCTTTATCCGCTCTGCCATTATGGCCCTCAACAAACTAAAGCAATAAGACTCAATGGACTCATGTTGTTATTGTCTGGTGAGTTTGGCAATAGCAATTTCAAGGCTGTTACATGTTAAACAAAAAGGATCTTACTCTTTAACAAGAATGTCAATCTCTGTAGGGATCATTTCCATAATGTAGTCAGACACTTAGAATAATAATCTGAGCCTGTCAGTGACAACAACAGCACTTTTAGTCAGGTTTTAAAGATGGTGAACCAAACATGGGAAAATAGGGTCCAGGTTGCCTTAAACCAGTACTTGTGGGCTATGTAAAATCAGGGTTTGTTGTGTTTATATTAGCACTAGTAGAACATTAGCCACTTAGCTTCCTGCAGTTCCTCTAAAGCATCCAATCTTAGCAGTTTATAATTAGAGCTTCTGTAAAACTGATCCTCTAAATAGCCCCCGTCTCTGGGCCAAACCCATTCCCCTGAATTAGCACTTACGCTCTCCCAACGTCTAAATAAAACCCTCTAGTCCACTCTGACATACACTCACATGAATACGCAGAGACGAATAAGTCTGCACTGCAAACTAAAGAAACATTGAAAAATATGAGTATAAGAAGCTTTTAAAACGCAGAAAAAGTTATGACATATTTTAAAGGAAAGGTTTTTGCGACAAGCTTTTTGTTGTCATGCAAAAAGCATGACAGCAAAAGATTTATACCACTCATGTTCACTAAATGTGAAGATAAATCAGGCTGCAGGCTAACTTAGCTAAGCATAACGAGTGGATACAGAGGAAAACAGCTAGACTGGTGCTTTCCAAAGGTACCACCTCTAAAGCTCACTAGTAAGGCTAACACATCTTGTTTGATTAATCCTGCAAAAACAGAAGCATAAAAACAACCATTTTCCGGTTTAGAGATTGTTTTCATCTTTTATTTTTGTCTTTGGCCAAGAGCAGACATAGCCTGGCTCCGCCCCCTCCTACTACAAGCGACTTTGAGTCCATGAAAAGCGCTATATAAATTCAATTTATTATTATTATTATTTACGTACTTCCTCTCAATTTTCATTTTCCTTCAGTACACCATCTGGGTTTGCAGTATATTCGCAGGGGTTTTCTCCGGCCAAATCTTTACCGGTCCAATCAGTGAACAGAGACAGTGGCTGAGAACGATGACGTTGATGTTGTGCGCTAGTTTGAGTTGTAGTTCCGTAATGGCAGCAGAGAAAGTTGCGAGCGAAGCCATTCGGTCCGTTGTGGCAACGCTGCTGAATATCCAGAAGTTAAAGCACGAGTAAGAACAATCTTTGCTGAGGTGTGTTGGTGGCCATAATGTCGTGGCCCTCCTCCCCACGGGGTTCGGGAACAGTTTGATTTTCCAGCTCGTTCCGCTAGTGGTGAAGGAGTTGGCTAAGGCTAACGCTAGTGATGCTAATGCTAAATATAAGCCGATACTTGTTGTTGGTCTCCCCTCTTGTTAGCATGGTCCGACCAGACAGTACGTAGGAGGGTGGAGCAAGGCTACCAGAGTGGCTCTGGGCAGATCCAATACCTTTAAACTTCAACAGAGTACCCGCATTCAAGGAAGTTAACACTTGTTAATGGAGAGAGACCAGACTCTCTGGACACATGACATGGACCAGAGTCTGGTAGGACCAGGCTAGACCAGACAGACCAGATGCCTGGCAACCAGCAGAGACTTTAAGAATGTACAGGTTTGGACCAAAACGTAGTCCAGTACAAAACACCCCATACAATTACAAATTGTTGTGTTTACGTGGGTTTTGTGCAAATTAAACAAACAAGAAGGCATGGAAGGCAGATTTCTTCACCTTTAGACAGAGCCAGGCTGGCTGTTTCCAGTCTTTATGCTAAGCTAAAGGCCCTGACACACCAAGGAGATTGTCCATCGCCCTAGATTTTGCGTTGTGTCCCGCACCGTCGCTATGCGTCGGCTTTTCAAAATTCATCCACCTTTGAATCGGCTGGTATGACAAATCCATCTGATTGAAAAGTGGCAGTGAGGAAAGAGCACACACAGAAGGCTCTTTTCACTTTTGATGTCATCTGATCAATTCAATGCACATAAGAGCTGTCAAAACTCGCCGAAAATGACATTTGAATGTTCCTTCTAAAAAATGTATGTGGTAGTTGTGAAGTGCAATTTATTTGCCGACGAGAGGTGTCGCCCCAGTTGGCCTCCTGGTTCTTGTCCGTCTGCTTATTTCCCAAAATGTCAAACCAGTCCTTTAAAATGCATCCCCTTCGGTCAATCACGCGCCACATTGCAACGTATGAAACTCCAGATATTCCTCAGCAGAAAAGACCCTCGTGAACAAATTAGTGATCGTAAAAAACTGACCATAGTACAAAGTGATTAACAGCTGTTGGCTCGGCTTGTTCTCTGCGGGTGTTTATGAGGCTGACATCAAGTCTGAACTACTATTAGAAACTGAACCAAAGTGTCCTACAACACGAAACAAGGTGGAATTCTTTGTATGCAATCAGGAAGATGGATTCCTCGCCCAGAATAGATTGTGACATGTTTCTTCAGAGATAGCTGCAACAGTGTAAATGGATATACAAGTGGACATGAAGTGAAGAAGCTTCTCAAATGTTGCTAAATCAGTTTCACACTGAGCCTCTGTCAACTTGAACGTGAGTTGCTTTCTCTGACTCACCACAAACCTCTTCAGAAACTGCCGGGAACCCTCCAGATCGACGTTGCCTATCTCCATAAAATCTCCCAGCATGCCCTCTTCCGAGGCGGGGACGTCCTCGTAGAACTGCTGAGCTCTGTAGTAAAACTGTTTCTCTCCTTTGATGTACTCACAGGTGACGGGAAACAGCTTCACTGTTCGAACACATAAAGAGAACAGAGGTAGGATTAATATGATGAAAAAACACAAACCCATCAACAGACTCTAATCTACACCCTAATTTGGAGAAGCAGGAAGGAGTGCCAACACAGAAGCTAAGCAATGTACTGCTGTGGACGGGGGGCAGCACCTAAATACATTTTAGACATCTAAAAAATCTAAAAACATCTATATCAGTTTTCATTTCATTTTTCTTTCTTATTTTGGAGGATTAGGATTAGTTCGAGAAGGAACAGGGGGAAGCAAATAACTTATTTGGTCCTGCCCCTATTTCAGAAAATCATATTATTACAAAGCAAATAGATAAATAATAAATAAATACAGAATACACATTTTCAGGTCTTACAACAACTTACAACAATCAGTCCTTCCAGAAATTTGGGAGTTGCTGCTTTAACGCTGCCTTCATCGCTTAGTTTGTGTTATTGTGTGACTTTGGTGTTCTAAAACGGTTAGTTTGGATTCACCAAAGTCACACAAAAACAGAAACAATCTAACCGAAACGTGCGTTTCGAGCTCCGTGCAGTGGCGCCAGAAGGAAGCCAAACACTATTCATCCAAAGGCGCTGCCCACACAAAGATGACACAGAGCTTGATTAAAATCGGCAAAGTATCCCTTTAAAGGTGCTGTAGGTAGGATTGTGAAGATCCAGGACTTAGCCAAAAAATTTGAACATCGACAACTTCCCAGTCCCTCCCCCCTTTCTGCTAAAGCCCAAAAATGGTCTCCTAAGCCCCTCCCCCCACAAGGGAGAATGAATGCATGTGCATGAGCAGTGATTGACACCCCCCACCCCCTGGCCCTGATTGGTGCATCTGAACAGGGAGCTGTGGATTTTTGCAAATCTCACTCCAGGCTGTAGGTGGAGCCAGAGGAGCCTGCTTCATGTAGTTCTACTGGAACATAGGGTCAGTTTCAGCAAATATGACAGAAAGTTAGTTTTATAAGTCTTACCTACTGCACCTTTAAGGCAGGTTGTGAGAATTAAGTAATAAGTCATGGTTATTTCTTACAATAGATACGACGTGACACTGAACTGCTCCGTATGGAGACGAACACTGTTCACCATCTCGAAGGAAAAGTAGAATGATAATTTGATTACCAGAAGACTATAAATAAGGATGTGCCTCTGCTCAGCTACATGCTGGTTGATTCATCTCTGCATTCACACGCTATTTAGGTTACAATTAACCAGAAAATACTTAATACTTTTGTGAAACTGTGAACTTCCATGGAACCCTCGAAAACTACAACAATTCTGTTGTCTGTTGTTTTGTAAGTGTTTAATTATGTGTCGTACTACAACACTGCTCTTTTATAACATGATGTCAATGACATACTGTGACATTAAGAAACTTAACAACTGGCTTCTCAAACTATCCCCTCCCCTTCATGCCTCGGTTCTGCTGAGCTGAAATAAATCCTGCAGAATGAACGCAACATTTCCCAAGGCTTAGATGACACGTTCCTGGCGTGGCAGGCGTGGAGGCGGGGGACTCTGGGGAGCGTCCGTCCGCTTGTCAAGCATCTCCAGTGGCAGAATTCATGACACCACAGTGAAACCTTAAGAAGAGTGGGGATTTATTTCCAGCCGGACTCCCTCCTCCATGCTAGAAACATCAGGACGAGGCAGGGAGCCAAGAACGGGACTGAATCATTCAGCACCTGAAGGACGCGCTAAAAACAAGGTGTAGAAACGCACAATTCATGTGATTTTCCTGGCAAGCGATAGGGCCCCACTTCATTATGGGATGTCTGAGGGTTTTGTCCTTGCATCAGGTCTGATTGGAGCGTCTAAAGCTGGCAGTTACAAATAAAGTGACCCTCAAGGAAGGATTTCAGAGGGTAATTATAGAAACATGGAGACCAAGAAGGGGGGAAGACAACGTGATGACATACACAAGTGCCAAGGAAGTGTCCGTCCAGTGCCAACATGTTCTTCTTTCAGCTCATTAGAAGTGCTACAACTTTGACCAACGAAGTAACACAACGAGACATCTGATTTAATGTCACAAGATCTTAAGATTACTTCTGATGTACACTGTAAACAAAACACTGTAAAAATAGTTATATCCCGGTAGCTCGTAGAGATTGTTTTCAATCGGTAATTCTGTAAACTACCAGAATATAACTTTACTTCAATTAAAAAGTTTAATCTTTTATGCTTTGTTTGAAACGTGAAAAAGTCAGTTACTCCACTCAAAAGTAAGTCAGTAAGTTCTGTAGTGTATGGGGCCCTTTCTTGTCCTAATCAGCATGAACTATTCTTACATATATCTACGAAAAGCACTGTAATTCGTTTGTATTTGACATATTTGTTATTGTTTGGACCACAGTGACTGCTGCTGTATAAAAACACTATGGAGCATGGAGGGAGGAGTTTGGGTGGATGTTTTGGGTCATAAAACACAAGGCTTTCACCCAGCGCTGCGGAGGAAGGTCTGGCTAGTCCACACAGCCTTCCTGGATGGGGGAAATACATGCTCTGGCTTATTGGCATTTCTTTAAACCAATCACAATCGTCTTGGATAACGCTAAGCAAGATAATTGTGCCGTTTGATAGTGCTGCTGCGAAATAGCCTCTGGAAGGAACTTGTTTTGGTGGAACATGTATACGTTCAAAAGTTGTTTTAGTTGTGCAACAGATACTCAGATTGGACAGATAGTCTAGCTAGCTGTCTGGATTCACCCTGCAGATTATTTAATGCTGGTGTCTAGACTTTATCATTGCACTATTGGACTTATTTGCACTACCACCACACACTCTCATAGAGTACCTTATCATGTATACTGTATGCGGATTTTTTACTTAGTACCTTTTCTTTTATTGTTCATATTATTCATGTGGAGTTGTCATTTTATCATCCTGTTTATGATGTATGTGTATGTTGTGTGTGATTTCTGTAAGCTACTGGGACCTTGAATTTCCCATTGGGGATCAATAAGATATCTATCTATCTCTACGTGTCTACCTATGATCTGAGGAGCAGTTAAACATAGTCCTCAGAAATCCACCAGAGGTTAGAACTCCAACACAAAGGAAGTCGAAGGCAAGGGATATCCGGCCCAAGTGAGTGAAATCTGGCAGAATTTCGTGGAGCGTCGAGGATATAGACCACCCTAACCCTAATCCTGTTCCCTGGGAGTGTTTTAATCCAAACCCCTATCTTTTTCCTAAACTTTACTAGCCATTTTTGGTGCCTAACCTTAACTGTCGTTGCTCCATGACGCTCACTTTTTGTTGAACAAACTCGACTGCCACGGTCATCTTGTAGCTGGCTCCCAGTCACCTTTTGCATTGGAGGAATTTATTCATCTTCCATCTGGGCGCAGATAATTGTGCAATTAGAGCTAATAATAACTTGCACAACCCTTCAGTGTGCAGTTTTTATTCGTGTCACTTAAGCCTTCCTAAGGACACTGCAAATCACTCCTTGTTTTTCAGACACTCAAGGATTTCAGTTTGACCCTGTTCACTTTCAAGTGATGCAATTGCTCTTCATCAATCTGTTGCTTGTGCGCTGCTACAAGGTTTTACGCCTTGTTTACTGTGTTTTTTAATTGTCCTGTTGTTTTTGGTACCGCCAACTGCAGATCAAATTTACCCTTGAGGGACAATAAAGCTCTCTTCACTCTGAAATGAAATGTTCTGTACAGTATATTTATTTTAGGTGTGCTCCTCTCCCTTGACATTTACTGTATTAAGACGTTTAAATAAAAGAAAGACAAAATAAACATTTCGTTGAGTCCATCTAAAGCTGTCACTGCTGTTCGTAAATAACCTGGCGACCGCAGCTTCTCTGACTGTCATGTATCGCACTGACTGACATGATTTAGAGCTCTCATGCTTACCATGCCACACCATTAATGGACTTTGTATCAAGTTAGTGGTAAGAAAACAAGACAGATTGGCCAGCCAGTCAAGAGCTCCCGTTTCTGCAACCTGTGCTATCATGATGAAGTTCACACCCTGCAGCCGCTTGGCTTTGACCTTCTGAAGAGTCTTCTCCTGTCCTGATGGAGAGCTTAGGCTTGTTCACTGACCAGCATGCTTTACAAAAAAAATTAGATTTCTGCCTGTGCTTTTCTGTTGCATCTCACAGTAAGAACAAATCTCCCCTTTAAACCACAACTCTGCTTCTGTACAGGTTAAATGGACAATATACAACATGTTGGTTACTGAACTTGTGTCCTGAAGGTGTTGGCAAAGCTAAGCTGTTTCCACTCATCTTTATGCTAAGCTAGAAGCTAGGCTAACCGCGTCATGACTCCAGCTCCAAAACTGAAATGCCCTCACAGAACATGGATATTGATCTGCTCATTGATTGAGCAATTAAGAGTATTACCCAATAATGTTAGTCTGAAAAATGGAAGTACATTACCAGGATAAAGTCTGACATCCGGTGTGTGGATATTGCTCATCCTCCGCTCTCTGTTTGTTGCCGTTTTTAAACTGCGTTCGCAACAGGAAACAACAACAAACCTCGACCTAGCAAGCTACACGCTGAAGTTTTGATGAAAATTTGGATGGTGCAACACGGCAGGCCTGCTTGGTTCTTTCAGGGGAATGATTGTAAAGATTTACAAATAATATGTTTACGGCATTGACCGATTGGTGGGATTGCTGTTGATCAAGTACACATGGCGATACACTGGTAAGAGCTAATGTGGATTAACAATATGACCAGCTAATTAAAATTGCTCACGTTACTGTATTGTTACAACAGTTAACTTCACTTAATATTTTATGTGGCGTTTTCTTTTGTGGGGTGACAATGCGAGGGGGTAAGCGTCTGTCCACAACCCGTAGCTTCTATGGCACCATTTTGATGCTAACAAGCCATCACCTCCCGTTAGCATTCCATTGACTGCCATTCATTTTGACGTCACTTTGACAGTGAATAACTTTACATCTGAAGCGTTTAAAGACTCTATTTGTCCATTGTTTATTTGTAAAGAAACATGACAATGTATAAAAGGCTCCATTACCTTGTACCTTACATTATGGCTCCGTAGCAGATGATTTTATAAAAATAGGCTAACAATTGTGTCATAACCACGAGACTTACTGTCACACAGTAGAGGAATTACCGTATAGTACAGGAGAAGCTCGCAGGCAGTTTGGACTTACATTAGCTGTTTAGGTTTAATTACTAATGTTAACTAGAATGTTAGTTAGCAAAAATTAGCCTGTGTCTATGTTATGTCCTTACATATACCTACGCTCTCCGTCTCTGTAAGATTGGGAATGATTGAGATTTCTCTTGGCACAGCTACCAGAAGACTTCACACTTTCAGACACGTTGCTCACGTCACATCTACGTCTTCAAGCTCAGTTGGAAGCTGCTCAGTAACGCTCAGCCAGCACCGGGAAAGAGCTTCTAATATCCTTCACTGGTCTCCATCCAAAGACACGGGATCTGTTGGTCCATTCTTAAATACTGTCTATGTGCAAATATTCCACCAAAACAAGTTCCTTCCTGAGACTATTTTGCAGAGCGCTGCCTTAGACGATTGTGATTGGTTTAAAGAAATTCAAACAATTGAGATCTTTTTGTTCTCCTATCCTAGAATGTATCTGTGTTCACCACCATACCTTTTCTGAGCTGTACGTTTAAAGCCCCCCATAAGTTATTAAGCATGAATGGACACTATTGAACCCTGTAGGAAATAAATAGTGGGAAAAAAGAGTATGTACCCCAAAACATGCACACAAAAAAAACATGCAAAACCTCCAGCATGCTCCTTCAGCTTTTCCCAATCCTAAATGGGGTCAAGGGTCAAGAAAAGGTTGTAAATCTTGTGCAGCTGGTTTGAGTTTTGGACCTTCTTCTTACCCACGGGCATCAACTCAATCAGGTACAGGTAACTGGCGAAGAACTCGCTCCTCAGCGCGTGCTGCAGGTGGAAGGACATGCTGTGGCGACACATGGACTCGTCTGTCTCTTTCCAGCGGTCCCTAAATGCCTGGTGGGCACGCTTTAAGTTGGGCGACGCGCTGCCACCACCATCTTCAAGTGTAATCTCCATGCTGGCTGTACAGTAAGTGCACCTGCGCCGTTATCCAGAAGCTGTTTGACCGAGCGACTGCAGAGGAGAGTAACACTCAGTGTCTCCAGCTGCTGCTATATCTGTCTGGCTGAGTGTTCAACATGTCTCTGCCAGCGTTCAAGAGATCGGGCAGAGATCTTTTTCACAGGGCGGTGCTCGGGACGCCTCGCCAGATTTACGAAATCACCTCCTATGGGACACTGACTTTGGAGGAGTGAGGGGGCAACTGAGAGGCGACTGAATTTCAGTCTGCAGATTCCAGAAGCACACGGGAGTCCATACGTCCGACCTCAAGGCCTCGCTACTGTATCATGTGCTCCTAAAAATAGCTGTCTCATGTTTGTATACAGGGTTCCTGTTTTGTACTGGGACAAAGAGTACAAATCAGGCTCCAAGTCATCTTATTCTCTCAGACGTACACCAAGTCCTCAAGAGAATGATAAAACATTAAAATAAAACTTTGTGTGTCTTAGTTTGGCGACTTTGAGTTTGTGAAAAGCGCTATATAAATTAAATTTGTTATTATATTAGTTTTCATGTGTGCCCCTTTTTCAAGAATCCTTAAAGACTCTTCTGTTCATTTAGAAAAGAGTTAAGGTTGTATCTGGTCTGCTGTGCAGGGAAAGGAAAGTAATGAGGCCAAAAGGAAGGACAACATGAAAGGAGAACAAGATGAGGGGTCAAGGAAGGAAAGAACATTTCTTGTATCTTGATCTTAAGTTATGTAATATACAGTATACAGTATCTTCTTTGGTAAAAATTGCTTTAGGAATGTCACTTTAATTTCATTTAGATTCACAGCAGTAAAACATATTTGAAAAACACTAAAAAATAGCACATTCTCATAAAACAATTGTTTTCGTGTTGTGTAATGTATTCAGAAGAAATTCACACATGCAGACAGTAGGGCTGGGCGATATGGAGAAAATCAAATATCACGATATTCTTGACTAAATACCTTTATGTCAATATTGCGACGATATTGTAGGATTGACAATTGGTGCTTTAACAAAATATTATTTACACAATGAGATTTTTGATAAATAATCATCAGAAATGTTGATTTAATGACAAAGTTTCTAAAGGCAAATAGAACAGCTAGAACGTCTGCTAAGCTCAGAAAACTACATCACTTTACTCTAAAACAGCCTTCAAAACCAGGAAAAGACAACACTTAATATATTACGATTTTACGATATCCAAAATCTAAGACTATATCTAGTCTCATATTATGATATCCTATCATATATTGCCCAGCCGTAGCAGGCAGGCACAGACGCACGCACGTACACACCAACCAATACATTTGTCAATCCGCTTGCCCATTTGCAACTTTATTTCCCAATCCAAGCAAAGACTGGTAGCCAACCTACCTTACCTTCAACATGGTGGTGATTTAAGTTCAGAGGTGGGACAAAACTTTTGTTTTGCAACTAACATGTAGTGCTGGCCCAACACTAGGTCTAGGTTAACACTAGATCCTCTTCACAGTGGCATCGGTGTTCCCGATTCGATGCTGGGCCGAACCGACTATCGACCCAAAAGGTCCTGTATTGTGACAGGTTGACAGACATTATCTTAATGTTACCGGCTGGATCGGAGTCTCCGTGATTTCTTATCGTAAACATCCACAACTTGATATCAGGAACAGCGATGGAATAGCCAATGAGAGTGTGATGGCCATTCTTGTTCAATTAATCACTTTTAGGCAACACTTGTGTTTCTGTAGGTTTATTCAATCATCTGCAGAGGGACTCTCAACAACACATGTGCATGTAGGCCCATGTGGGGGTTACGTGAATAATAATAAATGGTCAACACATCAATATGTGGGACTGCTATTATGAGAGCGAGCCGAAACAGGACGCGTCAACAGAAACATGGCTGCCAACAGCACAAATAGAACTTAGAGAGAAAGCTTTTAAAACATAGCACACACAAGTGCAACCATCTGACAACGGCAGTCAGCCTCCATGTTTGTTTCTGATGTTGTTTACCACACCGAAAATCCTTAGAAGAACCCTGATTTTGTGGTGATTGAATGTGTGCGTGTGTCTGGTGCGTGCATTCTGATGGTTAAAATACAAAACATTGGTGAAATGTGTCATTATGTCTGTGGTAGTCTATATCGACGACGTTAATTTCCGAGATTGTTCCGTTGCCGTTGTAAATTCCCCCAGATGTCCGTCCCCTTCCTCTTTCTTTGTGTTGGTGTTCTAAACTCCGTTGGATTTGGTTAACTGGTCCTCAGATCTCTGCAGGGTAAATCCAGACAGCTAGCTAGACTATCTGTCCAAATCTGAGTTTTCTCTCGAACGACTAAAACAACTTTTGAACGGACACACGTTCCACCAAAACAAGTTCCTTCCTGAGACTATTTTGCAGAGGAACCGATTGTGATTGGTTTAAAGCAATACCAATACACCATGTTTGTTGGAAATTTAGTGTGCAGTAGGATGTCTAAAACACAGACACATACACAGAAAAAAAAGCCAACAACATTGTAAACACAACACAGGACACACATCAACACATCAATGGAGACACTCCTTCCCCCAAAACAATGACTGAATCTAATTGGACACTGTGGCTGTGGAGGAAGGTCTGGCAATGCGAGACAATGTCTGTGGTTTTCCACGTTTTTAAAAATCTGTTACCGATTGGTAAGTGTTTGCATCTTTTATTTGTTTCTGTTGTTTGTTAGCTTGTTAGCTTGTTAGCTTGGAGCTCTGGCTGACAGCCACGATGACAGTGTGTTTTCTCCCTGCACCGACAGTCCAATCTGCGCTGGAGGCTTTGGGTTTCTCTTGCGCCTTCAGCGATTGGTTTACGGATTAGTGACGTACCGAATCAAGTTGCTCGGGGTGCGTTTGAATCTCAGATTTCAGGGAAGAGCACCGACATCCCCTCCTTCAGGAGAGGAATGTGACAACACCATAGTGACAAACTTTGCACAGATACAGGTCAGTATAGTCAAGATCAGGCATTCTAGGGGAAATAAACAGAAAAACACATTTTTGAGCAGAGGGGGACTAATTTGTAGGGCTATAGTTTCAGCTAGAATGCATTGGGAGGTTATAATGCTTCGTCTGAGTGCCTCATTCGTGTCGTGTCTACACTTTTGCGTGTCCCTGGCTATATGTGTCACATCTCACTGTCCTCTTTAGGTTGACACCGTGTAATCAGACCTCAGGATGAGTTAGAGGAGTTCAGTGGTTTTAGTGGCTCTTTGTAGTTCCCATTGTTGACTTAACATACAAATTGACAGCTTTGCAGATGGCGTGTTTGAATCACAATGGCTGCAGGTGTCTGTTTTCATTGAGTAGGACAGTTGGGCATCTGCGTGCAAACATACAGTCAAACTAAAACAAACGTGTCCTTGTAGCGCCAGTGAGGGAATACCGTATATTTTTGAACCCCTGAACACAAATAATATTCCGATATATATCCATCACGAGCCACAGACTAAACTTAGTGCGGTGACATCAGCTGTCACTGGTGCTGAGATGAGCGACTACTTTGTGGAGAGCAGATCTACCGTGTTACCGTATTGATTACGCCCACTTGCCATTTGTTTAGTTCTCATGTGTCACTTTAATTAACTCGTTGCTCGGTTGGTTGTTGGAGTTTATGTACCAATAAACAAAATTATAAAAGCAACACTTTTGTTTTTGCCCCCATTTTTCATGAGCTGAACTCAAAGATCTAAGACTGTTTCTATGGACACAAAAGGCCTATTTCTCTCAAATATTGTTCACAAATCTGTCTAAATCTGGGTTAGTGAGCACTTCTCCTTTGCTGAGATAATCCATCCACCTCAAAGGTGTGGCATATCAAGATGCTTTTCGGACCCCTCCCCGGACCCCCCTCAATACAGTAAAACTGCACATTTCAGAGTGGCCTTTTATTGTGTCCAGCCTAAGTCACACCTGTGCAATAATCCTGCTGTCTAATCAGCATCTTGATATGCCACACCTGTGAGGTGGATGGATTATCTCGGCTCACTAACACAGATTTAGACACATTTGTGAACAATATTTGAGAGAAATAGGCCTTTTGTGTACATAGAAACAGTCTTAGATCTTTGAGTTCAGCTCCAAAAGCAAAAGTGTTGGGTTTATAATTTTGTTTAGATCAGGTTTATAACGTTTTCAAAAAATCCCATGAACAAAGCTACCCTCAAAAACAATACTTTATCTAATTATGAAGTCTCAAAAGTCTTATTTTATTACAAGTAAAGGAAATCTGCAAATCGCAGAACCAATAAATGTTGTTTTGTGAATGTTCTATAATCAAGTGTTATTTCTATTGAATCTGGTGTAGTGATCTGCCTTATTCTGTTTTTATTCAAGACACTGATACTCATTTCTACTAAATTATTGAACTGATTTGATGGCATATTGGAAACAAGCACATTTTGACTTGTTTTAAGCAAGGGAGAAACTTTGTGTTCAACATTGAGACGTTAAGATCTCCACTGTTGAGCAAAATTGAAATTTTGAGCATAACAAGCACTTCATTTTCTGCATTCATGGGGAATTTTTCTGCAACAATTTTTACTTTTTCTGCATCCAGTTATGGTGCAAATGTCTTTATTTATGCAAAGGAAATTATAATAGTTTTTGGGGTGGGTTGCACTGACCAGTTTTCATTATGAAAGGTTGAAAAGTTGATAAAATTAAGAATTTTATTGTGTTTTTTTTGTGCAACTTCCAGTTTAAAAATACGGAGTCTCTGAAGGGACATGGGGAATTATTATTTCTTCTTATGCGCACAAGAAACTTTCTGGTGCGCACGACAAAAATAAATCCCCATGTCCCTTTAGGGCACATGTGTCAAACTCGAAGCCCGCGGGCCGAATCCGGCCCCTCGCAGATTCAGATCCTGCCAGCATATCAAATTGGGTTCTCAATAGATTCTGGCCCGCCTAGCTGTGTGCCAAACCAAAAACACGGAACAGTGTTACTAACTGTAATTACGCGACACTCAAAGCAACATTTTGGCAGATTTACCAACTTTGAGACTAAGAAATTCCCTCCAGAAGCAGACCGAGAGTTTTCATATTCAGGCTGAGAAAGAAGTTGCTGTAAAAAAAATTATGTTTGTTTTTATTGATTTTCTTAATTTTATGATGGCTAATTAACTTTTTTGCTGACTTTTGTAGGGCTTTATGTTGACAAAAATGTCAGAAAATGCGACAAAAATGTCAAAAAAATTGGGAATATTTTTTTTAAGTGACAAAATTCTCTGAGAATGCCATACAAAGTGGGAAAAAACAAAAAAAAAATGACAAAATGGCAACAAAGATGTAAAAAAAGTGACATGCAGTAATACAGTAATACAGACCAACATGCAGTTTATATTGCAGCCAATCAGCTTTTGTGTTATTGGTGCGAGTCTCTCTCTGATTGTATTGCAGACAAAAAACAGATTTTATTTTTTAGCGATACTTGGCTTGAAAAAACGTAGTTGATGTTGTGATAAAGGTCTTAAATTTCTTTCATAATGGTCTTAAAAATGTTCTTACATTTTTTTTTTATTTGACAATGTGAAACCTGCAGAAAGTATGTGTCTTGTTTTAAGGATACAAAACTTTTAGGACAAGAATAGTTGATAAAATGAAGTCCTTTTTTGCAAAGTCTTCCATTTTTAATAAACGTTTCAACATGAACAAGTGGACATAGCTAGATATAACAGAGAAAACCCTCCCTGTGGTTGATGTGAAGCTTTACATGATGAACATTCAGGGAAATATAAAGTTGAAGGGACTCCACTTGTTGGAGTGAAAGCACAAAGTAAAAATAGACAAAAGAAAGTTCAAACTATGAGGTTCGCTAACAAGCAGTGGAACAAACCCCCTAAATTCCAGGTTCCTCTTTTACTTTCAGGTCGTGTTCAGAGTTATCTAACCCCCGACGCACCCTGTTGGCCTCTGTTACTCCAGCCTGCAACCGAACCATCCATCATTATATCAGCACATACTTTAACGCTGAAGAACAACTGCAGTCAAGCCGTTTGGACATTTCATAGAACCACACTTCTATCTGTAATTACATTTGAGATATGCATTATACCATTTATTTTCTTATATAGTCAAAATTGTTTCCTCACTCGTCAGAATGGTAATTAAAGATACCCATGATAACATTCTTACTGTTAGACATACAAGATATCCACAACTTTGATTCTGCTAGGAAACTGCATTTAACATATCTGAAAATGCGAGCAAAGTATTAAAAGTGACAGCATTAACCTTTACTGAGGGGATCTTTCGGTTTGTAATTACATTTTTACTATAGTCAAACAGATTTCAGAAATCCACAATGTAATTTCAAAATGCAATTTCAGACTTTATGACTTCATGAATTATAACTAGAATCGATGCAAGTGCAGATATCCACAAATGTATTGGGGATATCTGTTTTTATTTGGGATATCTGGTATTAGAATTATGACTCGTAACAATTGCATTTCTGAAAACCTGAAAATGAAAATAAATATTTCACATAGTAAGAACTCTATCTATCTATCTATCTATCTATCTATCTATCTATCTATCTATCTATCTATCTATCTATCTATTTATCTATCTATCTATCTATCTATCTATCTATCTATCTATCTATCTATCTATCTATCTATCTATCTATCTATCTATCTCAGCAGCTTTGTCCTCCGTGCCGACAGGGGGCCGCAGCGCTAACTCGCTTTAGCCGCAGTGCATGCTGGGACCTGAGTCGCCGCCGCCCTGGCAACAAGCTAATACATCCCATGGCAACCAGCAGCAGAGATCAATAACATCCGCCCGTGTCTCCATCGGCGTCAGCTGCTCCAGTGTAGGGAGGACAGAGGACACCTCGCATGTTGTCTTTCTGTCTTTCTGATCTAAAATGGACTCTCTACAAGCAGGAGACCCGCGGTATCTGAAGAGGTAACGGTCTGTGTCCGTTAGCAGCGAACAGAAACCGGTGAACGTTAGCGGTAGCTTGATGCTCAGCTGGTGATTGATTGATTGATTGATTGATTGGTCATATGACGCGCCATTTAAAGCAGCGACAGTAACGCTAACTGACTACTCTGCTACACACGTTCATGTTTATGTCATTGTGTGTCAGTGCGACCAGTTTAAAGCAGCTACCGGTAGTTATTGAACCTGTAACGGTACGTCTGGCTAACGTTAGGCTGTGTTAACGTTACGAAAAATCGGTTATTAATCAATATAAGGGTTAAAAAAACACCTGCCACCGTCGATTTAGGAAGAAGTATTCAGATAAATGTACTAATACCACCGTGTAGAAATACTCTGTTACCAGTTAAAGTCCTGCTTTCAAAGTCTGAAAAGTTCAGCATGTACATCTACTTTACAGTACCAAAAGTACTCAACTATATACTATTTAGTTTTGTGTCAGCAATAAGAAAGTGCTTATTTAAAATGTGTCTGAATCCTATAAAGGATGGGCTGTCTAAGTGGCCAGACATGAAAATAAACCATTCATTCATTCATTCATTCATGAAGAAGAGGTGTGTCGTTTTTGACAGTACTGTATCTTATCGGCAAAATGAAAATGAAAGAAACCGGAATGAGCATTTAGTGTATTAATAATGGGTGAAAGAAATGAAATAACATGTTGGATGTGATGTTTTTGACCCCCAGGAGAGTGAAGGGCTGCAGTATAGACGTCCACCCCACTGAGCGAGCGCTGGTGGTTCAGTACGAGGTGGAGGCCACCGTCCTGGGAGAGCTGGGGAACCCCATGGTCGGAGAACGCAAGGAGTGTCAGAAAATGTGAGGATTGTACTGTAGGGCTGCAACGAAGGATTATGTTATTATATTATTATCTGCTTTACCTTTCCAACATTTTAGACACAGATATTAGGGGGTGGGAATCACCAGAGGCCTCACGATACGATATTATCACGATACTTATGTCACAATACGATATTATTGCGATTTTAAACATATTGCAATATTCTGCGATATATTGCAATGTATTACTTTTTTTCCAACTTCAAATGTCCCCAAAGGAAAATGTTGTCAACATCTGTTTTATCGAAAAAGATAAAATTCTTTGATTGTTCATCTCACTTCAATTGTATTTCTGCAAAATGGGATCGTCAAGCAGACAGACTGACCAACACATATATCATAAAAGATCGATACTTGGCGTCTGTGTATCGATACAGTATTTCCACGAAAAATATTGCGATACTATACTGTATCGATTTTTTTCCCCCACCCCTCTCAGATATGGTGATAAAAATGCTCCAAAATGATGTCCGACTGCTTCTTTTTTTTCTAAAATTGAAAAACAAACCGCCAAATACGTGCACCGTAGTCTTTTATAAAGCTGAGGTAAACACCGGATTATTATATATTTATGTATCACGATTTCATTGTACACCTTACGTCTGAGAAGCAGGTGCTCAGTGTTTCTCTCAAAAGCTGTGATTTCACTCGTTTATGATTGTTTGTCCCTCAGTATTCGCCTGAAAAGCCTCAACGCCCACACGGACACGTCCTCTCTGGCCCGGAAGGTTGTGGAGGAATGCCGGCTGATTCACCCGTCCAAACTCCTCGAGGTGGAGCAGCTGCTCTTCTATTTGCAAAACCGCAAACATTCAAATGGTACTCAGGAGTTCATCGTGACTACTTCACTAACACTGTAATAATTCATGGTTAAAAGTTAAAAGTTATTAGCCTTTTGTGATGCCGGATGTTACCTTTCACAGACAACCAAGAGAAGAAACGCATCTCGCCTCGAGACCTCACACCGTACGCTGGAGTGGAGGTAGGAACAGGCCCAGCAGGGCTGCAACTAACAGTTATATCCATTATGGATTATTTTCTGAATGAATGGATTAGTTTTTTTGGCCTTTTAAAATGTCAGAGAACGGTGAAGAATGTAGCTCAGTGTTTCCCCAAAAGCCCAAGAGGATGTCCTCAAATGTCTCGTTTTGTCCCCAACTCAAAGATATTCAGTTTCCTGTCACAGAGGAGAGAAGAAACAAGAACAATATTCACATTTAAGAAACTGGAATCAGAGAATTTTTACTTTTTTCTCAACTTAAACCGATTAATTTAATAGTTGACTAACTAATCAATGAGTCTTTGCAGCTCTAAGGTGCAGTAAACAGTACTGTGTGTGTGTGTGTGTGTGTGTGTGTGTGTGTGTGTGTGTGTGTGTGTGTGTGTGTGTGTGTGTGTGTGTGTGTGTGTGTGTGTGCGTGTGCGTGCATACATACTAGAGCTGCAAAGATGAATCGATTAGTTGTCAACTTTTAAATTAATCGCCAACTATTTTGATAATTGATTAGTCGGTTTGAGTAATTTTTTTTAAGATAAAAGTAAAAATTCTTTGATTCCAGCTTGTTAAATGTGATTATTGTTCTAGTTTCGTCTCTCCTCTTGGGACAGTAAACTGAATATATTTGAGTTGTGGACAAAACAAGACATTTGAAGACATTATCTTGGTTTTTTTTCAAACTAATCGATTAATCGAGAAAATAATCAACAGATTAATCGACTATGAAAATAATTGTTAGTTGCAGCCCTCATACAGTACAGGCCAAAAGTTTGGACACACCTTCTCATTCAATGCGTTTCCTTTTTATTTTCATGACTATTTACATTGTAGATTCTCACTGAAGGCATCAAAACTATGAATGAACACATATGGAATTATGTACTTAACAAAAAAGTGTGAAATAACTGAAAACATGTCTTATATTTTAGATTCTTCAAAGTAGCCACCCTTTGCTTTTTTTTGATAACTCTGCAAACCCTTGGTGTTCTCTCAATGAGCTTCATGAGGTAGTCACCTGAAATGGTTTTACCTTCACAGGTGTGCTTTGTCAGGGTTCATTAGTGGAATTTGTTCCCTTATTAATAAAAAAGCAAAGGGTGGCTACTTTGAAGAATCTAAAATATAAGACATGTTTTCAGTTATTTCACACTTTATTGTTAAGTACATAATTCCATATGTGTTCATTCATAGTTTTGATGCCTTCAGTGAGAATCTACAATGTAAATAGTCATGAAAATAAAAAGGAAACTCATTGAATGAGAAGGTGTGTCCAAATTTTTGGCCTGTACTGTACATACATACACACATACATATTTCCCATTGGTCCCCTGGTTGAGCTGTTTTCTCTCCCCTCAGCTGGACGAGGAGGCGAGCATCACCAGCATCAGCGAGTACGTGGAGCTGCTGTACGAGGACATCCAGGAGAAGATCCGAGGAGCCACGCTCATCCTCCAGCTGGCTCGCAACCCCGACAACCTGGAGGAGCTCATACAGAACGGTGCCTTCCTCCGCTAACTAAAGTTCAATAACACAAATCATAAAGTCCTGCAGCACCCTGTCGGGGTTCTAATAACCGGCTCGCTCAACATTATCCCGCTAATTACACAGCTACTCATAAGGAGGTTACCCGCTGATAACACCTGCGTCTTGGTCGGGACAGTTAGCTTTACCGTGGCTCAGGCGATAGAGCGATCGCCTGCCAATCGGATGGTTGGTGGTTCGATCCCTGGCCATGCGCTTCCATGTCGAAGTGTCCTTCGTTAAGACTCTGAACCGTGACTTGCCCCCAATGCTGCGCCATCTGAGTGTGAATGTTCGTGTGTGTTTATCTGATGAGCAGGTGGCACCTCGTACGGCAGCCTCGGCTCACAGTGTGTGTGTGAATGGCTCCTGTAATATGTAGGAGCGCTTTGAGTGGTCGTTGAGACTACATACCTGCAAACTTGTTGCTTTTCGGCAAAAAATCGGCGTTTTGAATGGGAAAATGTCATCCACGTGAATCATGTACAGTACAGGCCAAAAGTTTGGACACACCTTCTCATTCAATGCGTTTCTTTATTTTCATGACTATTTACATTGTAGATTCTCACTGAAGGCATCAAAACTATGAAGGCACACATATGGAATTATGTACTTAACAAAAAAGTGTGAAATAACTGAAAACATGTCTTATATTTTAGATTCTTCAAAGTAGCCACCCTTTGCTTTTTTTGATAACTCTGCAAACCCTTGGTGTTCTCTCAATGAGCTTCATGAGGTAGTCACCTGAAATGGTTTTACCTTCACAGGTGTGCTTTGTCAGGGTTCATTAGTGGAATTATTTCCCTTATTAATAAAAAAGCAAAGGGTGGCTACTTTGAAGAATCTAAAATATAAGACATGTTTTCAGTTATTTCACACTTTATTGTTAAGTACATAATTCCATATGTGTTCATTCATAGTTTTGATGCCTTCAGTGAGAATCTACAATGTAAATAGTCATGAAAATAAAAAGGAAACGCAGTGAATGAGAAGGTGTGTCCAAACTTTTTGCCTGTACTGTATATATAGTTTTTGACAGACTATTGTTTTGAGTGTAGCCTTTCATCAGCTCGTCCCCTATTCTCCCCCCTTTTTTTTTGTTTTTTTTAAGGAAAACTAAAAAGCTCGTCTTCGGTTTGCCGCTCCCTCACCGTGACAACGGGGGCTGTTTCTTCCACAACAGCACGGAGCCGTCAGATGGCGGCGCTTCATTTGTCTCTGTCACAACCCGTCCTGGGCCCACTCCGTCTGAACCGGGCCGGCGCCGATTAGAGCCGAGCGGTTTGTGTGACCCCCAGAGGCCCCCCCCCACCCCGAGGGGTCAGCGCGGAAAGCCGAGACTGAACCCCCGGGACGCCACGTCTTTTTAAGTTGAGAAGCACCGATGGCTCCAAAATCCTCGCGGAGCCTCCGTAACGACCTCATCGCATTCCCCCAACGCTTCATCCAATCAGCAGTCAGCCTCTGTTACGACCTCATCGCATTCCCCCAACGCTTCATCCAATCAGCAGTCAGCCTCCCCCGTGCACGGCTCTCACACACACGCTTTGCATTTAGTCTCCCTTCCTCAGCTGTAGGCCTTCACTCCTGGCATGCTGCCTTTCATCTGACCTCTTCTCTCTCTCTGTGTGTGTGTGTGTGTGTGTGTGTGTGTGTGTGTGTGTGTGTGTGTGTGTGTGTGTGTGTGTGTGTGTGTGTGTGTGTGTGTGTGTGTGTGTGTGTGTGTGTGTGTGTGTGTGTGTGTGTGTGTGTGTGTGTGTGTGTGTGTGTGTGTGCGTGCCTTTACTGATACGTGTGTGTGTGTCTTTACTGATGTGTGTATGTGTTTGTGTGTGTGTCTTTACTGATGTGTGTGTGTGTGTGTCTTTACTGATGTGTGTGTTTGTCTTTACTGATATGTGTGTGTTTGTCTTTACTGATGTGTGTGTGTGTGTGTGTGTGTGTGTGTGTGTCTTTACTGATACACGTGTTAGTGTGTGTGTGTCTTTACTGACGTGTCTGTGTGTGTGTGTCTGTCTGTGTTTACTGATACGTGTGTGTGTTTGTGTCTTTACTGATGTGTGTGTGTGTGTGTGTCTTTACTGATGTGTGTGTGTGTGTGTGTGTGTGTTTCTTTACTGATACACGTGTGTATGTATGTGTGTCTTTACTGATACGTGTTTGTGTGTGTGTGTGTGTCTTTACTGGTGTGTGTGTGTGTGTGTGTCTTTACTGATACATGTGTGTGTCTTTACTGATTTGTGTGTGTGTGTGTGTGTGTGTGTGTCTTTACTGGTGTGTGTGTGTGTGTCTTTACTGATACGTGTGTGTGTCTTTACTGATTTGTGTGTGTGTGTGTGTGTGTGTGTGTGTGTGTGTGTGTGTGTGTGTGTGTGTGTGTGTGTGTGTGTGTGTGTGTGTGTGTGTGTGTGTGTGTGTGTGTGTGTGTGTGCGTGCGTGTGTGTTCAGAGACGGCCCTTGGAGCCCTGGCCAGAGTTTTGAGGGAGGACTGGAAGCAGAGCGTCGACCTGGCAACAACCATCATCTACGTCTTCTTCTGCTTCTCCAGGTACCGCAGCAGTTCTTCTTCTGCTTCTCCAGGTACCGCAGCAGTTCTTCTTCTGCTTCTCCAGGTACCGCAGCAGTTCTTCTTCTGCTTCTCCAGGTACCGCAGCAGTTCTTCTTCAAACTGGGAAAACCAATTCCTAAATGGACCTGGTTTTGTGCATGAAGACAATGTCAAGTTGAATCTAGAAAGGGACTAATATTAGGGTTTCCCTTCATTGGGACTAAAGGTACGTTTCCACAGGCAGCGTCATTTCCACGCTTACCATTCGATGTCTCTGTAAGCAGCCGGGGGGGGGCGATGCATTCAAGTAGCCTCGCGGGGACTTCAGAGAGATGCCTTATTTGCATAAAGTTGAACCCAGGCTACTTTATGCAAATCAAGGACGTCCAGATCGACTCGCCGCCTCTCGAAAACTCCCAAAAATCTTTTAAACTGACTACATAGCTTATTTTTTTGTGTAAAATGTTTTCAGAAACCCATTTTATTGAACCTTTTTTTTGCCGTAAAATAAGCAAAGGTTACCAAACGAGCCGAGAAACTGATAACTGCCAGTGGGTAGTCCATCAAGTGTCCAATGCGGGGAAGCAAGGTGATCCCTCACCTTAAAAAAAACGCCACTGTGTAGCCACGTACCGCAACCCAAACCAGGAATAACAGACCCAGATAATCAGTACACAAAGTATGTCAACATAGTGCACAAACCCACTTAGATTAGTGCAGTTCAAACATTTGTAACAGCACTCTGCTCTCCTCTCTCTCCACTGCTCTCCCCTTTTCTTCCAGTAGTCCTCCACATCTGGCAGCGCACCTAGTCCTGAAGTTTCACCCTCCAACTGGGGGTTAGGAAACCCTAAAATTAGCCCTCGCTAGAATAATACATGAACGTCTGTCAGAGCTGATTTTAGGCTGCGAGAGGACGTGCACGTCTGTCTGAAAACTGATCGTCACTCTTGGCTCGTGTCCCTCTCCACGTTAGGCTGTTTGGATTGCGAAGCGGTTCAACTTGGGCTGATTATAAGTCGGACCAGGACGCGCTGTTTGACTGAGTGTGTTTTGACTTTGACAGTTTACTTTGTAAACTACTTCAGGGGTGACGGATCGGGGTCATTTTAATGACAGCTCCCAGCTGGAATCCTCAAACCCCCCTTTAAGAAAAGTGGATTTTTCAGTTTTTGAAAATACACTTTTGGATAAATGGAAGTCTTTTTCTCCCTCTCTCTCTTTCCCCCTGTTAATTCTCTCCTAGCTTCTCCCAGTTCCATGGCCTGGTCACTCATTTTAAGATCGGGGCCCTGTGCATGAATATCATTGAGCACGAGCTGAAGAGGTACGACCTCTGGCAAGACGAACTACAGAAGAAGAAGAAGGCCTATATCCTTTTTTATTAAGAGTCATCCAACAACTTTGACACAGTTTTTTACCAAATAACAGTAGTCTTGGTGACAGTTTTCGTTAGAGATGTTCCGATACCTGAACCTGTGTATCGGCCGATACCGAGCACCGATCCGATAATAATTAATGGAATAAATAACAATTCCTTTAAAAAAAACTACTAAAGTAGTAGTATTATCGCTCCAAACTGAAGCCTTGCATAGTGTACTGTACACATCGCAGTTGTAAAATATTGCCAGATTGTTGGCATTTCTCTAAGGCTATCTCTGACCACCGTTACACCAGAGACGGTTTAGGGAGAGCATCTCTGGTTGCAATCTCCGCTAGCAGACCTGGAACTGGAAATCAGTTCTTCAGAAACTACTAAAGTTGATTCTTCTCGGGGCTAAATTACGTGCCAACGGATCAGCATAGACTTGCGTACTCGCCGACATTTTAAGCACTGTAAGCGGACACTTTGAGTTCCTTGACTTGATTTCACCTGAAGAATGCTCTGAGAACCAAAGTCTGAAGAAAGAACATGAGAAGTCTTTCAGGAAGTACCAGAGCCTTCTGGCCAAGCAGGAGCAGCTTCTCAGTGGTAACCGTTGTTGCTAGTCCACACAGCATTCTGGGATGGGAGAAAAACGTGCTCTGGTTTATTGGCATTTCTTTAAACCAATCAGAATCGTCTTGTGCGGCGCTAAGTACCGAGGAGAGCAACGGTGCCTCTGCAAAATAGCCTAAGAATAGAAATAGAAGGAACTTGTTTGGGTGGAACATGTGTACGTTCAAAAGTAGTTTTAGTCGTGCGACAGAAAACTCAGATTGGAAAGATAGTCTAGCTAGCTGTCTGGATTTACCCTGCAGAGATCTGAGGAGCAGTTAACCATAGTCCTCACAAATCCACCGGAGGTTAGAACGCCAACACAGAGACAGAGGAAGGGGACGGACATCCGGCCGGGAATGAAATGTTGTCGATATAGATTAATAAGGAGCTTACACCAGTCTACTCACTGTGTCTCCAGCTCCGTTTGTTTAAAGGGAATTACAATATACATGTTTGCCCTCTTACCTGCTGCTAGGGCTTATAGGGCTGCTCCATTATGGAAAAATATATAATAACAATTATTTCGGTCAATATTGGAATCACGATAATTTAACACGATTACTCGTTGACTTCTGGAAAGATGTTGCAGTTATTGAACTTAAAAAACAGTGGAAAAAAACACATACAAGTGTGAAATTTACCTTAATACTTTTCCTATTTAAACTTTATTTTTTCATTCAGAACACAAAAGAAATTAAGACTTTACTTGCAAAACGTAATGAGCTAAATAATTGCTTTTCTCGATTATTCTGTTTTTGTGACCGTTGGGAGCCGAAATCATAACCACGATTACATTTTGATTAATTGCACAGCCCTACTTCTGTGTGAGTTGCCCAGTGTTGGCGATATCGGCCGTAAAGATGTCTGCCTTCTCTTCAAAATAATGGAACTAGATGGCACTCTGCTTTTGGTGCTTTAAGCGCCAAAAAATACATTTTAAAGGTCCCATGACATGGTACTCTTTGGATGCTTTTATATCGGCCTTAGTGGTCCCCTAATACTGTATCTGAAGTCTCTTTTATATAGACCTTAGTGGTCCCCTAATACTGTATCTGAAGTCTCTTTTATATAGACCTTAGTGGTCCCTAATACTGTATCTGAAGTCTCTTTTATATAGACCTTAGTGGTCCCCTAATACTGTATCTGAAGTTTCTTTTATATAGACCTTAGTGGTCCCCTAATACTGTATCTGAAGTCTCTTTTATATAGACCTTAGTGGTCCCCTAATACTGTATCTGAGGTCTCTTTTATATAGACCTTAGTGGTCCCCTAATACTGTATCTGAAGTCTCTTTTATATAGACCTTAGTGGTCCCCTAATACTGTATCTGAAGTCTCTTTTATATAGACCTTAGTGGTCCCCTAATACTGTATCTGAAGTCTCTTTTATGTAGACCTTAGTGGTCCCCTAATACTGTATCTGAAGTCTCTTTTATATAGACCTTAGTGGTCCGCTAATACTGTATCTGAAGTCTCTTTTATATAGACCTTAGTGGTCCCCTAATACTGTATCTGAAGTCTCTTTTATATAGGCCTTAGTGGTCCCCTAATACTGTATCTGAAGTCTCTTTTATATAGGCCTTAGTGGTCCCCTAATACTGTCTCTGAAGTCTCTTTTATATAGACCTTAGTGGTCCCCTAATACTGTACCTGAGTGTCTTTTATATAGACCTTAGTGGTCCCCTAATACTGTATCTGAAGTCTCTTATATATAGACCTTAGTGGTCCCCTAATACTGTATCTGAAGTTTCTTTTATATAGACCTTAGTGGTCTCCTAATACTGTATCTGAAGTCTTTTATATAGACCTTAGTGGTCCCCTAATACTGTATCTGAAGTCTCTTTTATATAGACCTTAGTGTTCCCCTAATACTATATCTGAAGTCTCATTTATATAGACCTTAGTGGTCCCCTAATACTGTATCTGAAGTATCTTTTATATAGACCTTAGTGGTCCCCTAATACTGTATCTGAAGTCTCTTTTATATTGACCTTAGTGGTCCCCTAATACTGTATCTGAAGTCTCTTTTATATAGACCTTAGTGGTCCCCTAATACTGTATCTGAAGTCTCTTTTATATAGACCTTAGTGGTCCCCTAATACTGTATCTGAAGTCTCTTTTATATAGACCTTAGTGGTCTCCCTAATACTGTATCTGAAGTCTCTTTTATATAGACCTTAGTGGTCCCCCTAATACTGTATCTGAAGTATCTTTTATATAGACCTTAGTGGTCCCCTAATACTGTATCTGAAGTCTCTTTTATATAGACCTTAGTGGTCCCCCTAATACTGTATCTGAAGTCTCTTTTATACAGACCTTAGTGGTCCCCTAATACTGTATCTGAAGTCTCTTTTATATAGACCTTAGTGGTCCCCTAATACTGTATCTGAAGTCTCTTTTATATAGACCTTAGTGGTCCCCTAATACTGTATCTGAAGGCTCTTTTATATAGACCTTAGTGGTCCCCTAATACTGTATCTGAAGTCTCTTTTATATAGACCTTAGTGGTCCCCTAATACTGTATCTGAAGTCTCTTTTATATAGGCCTTAGTGGTCCCCTAATACTGTATCTGAAGTCTCTTTTATATAGACCTTAGTGGTCCCGCTAATACTGTATCTGAAGTCTCTTTTATATAGACCTTAGTGGTCCCCTAATACTGTATCTGAAGTCTCTTTTATATAGACCTTAGTGGTCCCCTAATACTGTATCTGAAGTCTCTTTTATATAGACCTTAGTGGTCCCCTAATACTGTATCTGAAGTCTCTTTTATATAGACCTTAGTGGTCCCCTAATACTGTATCTGAAGTGTCTTTTATATAGACCTTAGTGGTCCCCTAATACTGTATCTGAAGTCTCTTTTATATAGACCTTAGTGGTCCCCTAATACTGTATCTGAAGTTTCTTTTATATAGACCTTAGTGGTCCCCTAATACTGTATCTGAAGTCTCTTTTATATAGACCTTAGTGGTCCCCTAATACTGTATCTGAAGTCTCTTTTATATAGACCTTAGTGGTCCCCTAATACTGTATCTGAAGTCTCTTTTATATAGACCTTAGTGGTCCCCTAATACTGTATGTGAAGTCTCTTTTATATAGACCTTAGTGGTCCCCTAATACTTTATCTGAAGTCTCTTTTATATAGACCTTAGTGGTCCCCTAATACTGTATCTGAAGTCTCTTTTATATAGACCTTAGTGGTCCCCTAATACTGTATCTGAAGTCTCTTTATATAGACCTTAGTGGTCCCCTAATACTGTATCTGAAGTCTCTTTTATATAGACCTTAGTGGTCCCCTAATACTGTATCTGAAGTCTCTTTTATATAGACCTTAGTGGTCCCCTAATACTGTATCTGAAGTCTCTTTTATATAGACCTTAGTGGTCCCCTAATACTGTATCTGAAGTCTCTTTTATATAGACCTTAGTGGTCCCCCTAATACTGTATCTGAAGTCTCTTTTATATAGACCTTAGTGGTCCCCTAATACTGTATCTGAAGTCTCTTTTATATAGACCTTAGTGGTCCCCTAATACTGTATCTGAGGTCTCTTTTATATAGACCTTAGTGGTCCCCTAATACTGTATCTGAAGTCTCTTTTATATAGACCTTAGTGGTCCCCTAATACTGTATCTGAAGTCTCTTTTATATAGACCTTAGTGGTCCCCTAATACTGTATCTGAAGTCTCTTTTATATAGACCTTAGTGGTCCCCTAATACTGTATCTGAAGTCTCTTTCCCGAAATTCAGCCTTGATGCAGAATTACAGCCACTAGAGCCAGTCCCACAATGAGATTTCCATAGGATGTACCATTTCTGTGTCTGTAGCCATTTAGGAGGAGAGGGGGGGGCAAGGTGGAGGGGGGGGGGGTGTGGCCTTGACCAACTGCCACTTTGCTCGTTTAAAAAGCCATGATGTCTCTCTCTCATGGGTGGGCCCACCAAAAAACCCGTTTCCCGGGCCTTTGCCGTTGTCTCTGTCCCTGCAGTGTCTCTGTGTCTGCTGCTGAACCTGGCTGAAGACACCCGCACGGAGCTGAAGATACGGAACAAGAACATCGTCCACATGCTGGTGAAGATCCTGGACCGGGAGGACCAGGAGCTGCTGCTGGTGGCGCTCTCCTTCCTCAAGAAGCTCTCCATCTTCCTGGAGAACAAGAACGACATGGTGAGAGGGCAGGGCGCGGGGTTACACTGGTCACACACTCGCTTTCTTATTTCCTTTATCGCTCTGAGGGCGAACGACGTGTCTAAGCCATGTTTGACAACACTCAAAAAGCGGTATTACAAAATTTAATTTTAGACATTTTATTCACTATTTTATTCATATATTTACTTCAGTGAACCCAAGACTTTTGTAAACTCATTTTAAGCACCAAAAAAATGTAGTGTAGGTTTGTTTTTTTTATTGATTTTGAGAAATATTTTCCACTTTAGTGCCAAAGTATCTCTTTATTCATCACTCTTGAACAATTTTGGGCGTCACTACACAGAGAGCTGAGTTTGTTATGATGTGAAACACACGGCGATCAGTTTATATGCAAATACCCTTAAAAGGAGAATTCAAGAAGATATGTAGAAATGCCCTCAGACTTCAGAAGGTTACCTTGCGTCTTAACTAAGACTGCTGATCCAAACCTGCTTCTAACGGTGTTCATGTGTGCGTGATGGCTTCCCCACGTATCCTGCGCTCCTCCAGAGCTCTAATCCTGCATGTATTCCAGAAATAATGCAACACCTCTGCAGGATGCACTTAAGTTTATGAACGGGGCAGACAGTATGAGATGAGACACAAATTGATTTATCTCGAGGGAAATTGCTGTGCAGCAGTCGCAATACAAAGTGGGAAAAGTTTTATTAGAGCTTGTAGGTGCTGGCACTTTTCTACTGGAACATTCAAAATGTCGGTTTAATTTGATTATTTAAAATAGAACCACATATAGCCACTCCTTCCAGAAAAATGCGGGGTTTTTTTTGTGATTGTTGCGGGCAAAAATCCTTGATTATGCGGCACGTTTTCTTAAAAAATACGATGGAATATGTGGGATATTTATGCAATTTTGTGCAATAAAATTGCGGGAACTTGCAAAAACTGCGGTTTGATGAAAAAGAGAAAAAAAAGTGATTTCCCCCCCAACACCCTGCTTTTTGATGATGTTCACGTCACGTAATTATGTGACTTCATGACGAAAATGACTGCTCTTGTGTGAAGTAAACGCAACTTTCTGCTAAGATACAATACAGGCCAAAAGTTTGGACACATCTTCTCATTCAATGCGTTTCCTTTTTATTTTCATGACTATTTCCATTGTAGATTCTCACTGAAGGCATCAAAACTATGAATGAACACATATGGAATTATGTACTTAACAAAAAAGTGTGAAATAACTGAAAACATGTCTTATATTTTAGATTCTTCAAAGTAGCCACCCTTTGATTTTTTATAAATAAGGGAAATAATTCCACTAATGAACCCTGACAAAGCACACCTGTGAAGGTAAAACCATTTCAGGTGACTACCTCATGAAGCTCATTGAGAGAACACCAAAGGTTTGCAGAGTTATCAAACTCTGCAAACCTGTAGACCTGTACTGTATATTATGTGACTTTTTTGCAACGAAAATGTGGGGATTATGAAATCATGCAAGCCACGCGTATTTTGCGCAGAAATTGGCAATTTATGCGGCGACAGTGCGGCGTATTTGAAAAAATGTGGGCCCCTTTGGCTGATTATGCGTTGAATTATGCAATCACATAATCACGTTTTTCTGAAGGGACTGTATAGCACTGCACAGCAGTAATTACATAAAAAATCCCACAGGATAAAAACGCAATAAAGTCCGAAGGCCCTTATCTTTCCCCCGTAGTACAATGTTTCTCAAGTGGGGATCCGTGTCCCTCGAGGGGTCCTCTGGAGGACTGCAGGGGGTACGTGAGATCTCTAAAAAAAAGTTTTTTTAGTTACAAGGCTGTTGGACCAGACCATTGTTCAACGACAGGCTGCTATGTCAGCGACAGCAGCCTTGTAACTGGAAAATATTTAAATGCTGATGAAATGATGGAAAAAGGCGACAAAACCTTGGAGATGGTTGACGGAAGGAAGGAAGTGAGGCAAGAAGAGGTCAAAAATAGAAAGAAAAACTAGAAAAAGGGACAAACTTCAAAAACGGCAAAAAAAAGCGACAAACTTTGGAAAAAAACAAGACCGTAGAAGGAAAGAAGGAAGTGGGGCAAGAACGGGTCCAAAGAAGGCGTCAAAAACGTCACATTTTTGGTAATTTCTTTTTTAACTTTGTCCCTTTTTTGAAGTTTTTGTCACTTTTCTAAAGCTTTTGTTTCTATTTTCGACTTCTTCTTGCCTTGCTTCCTTCCTTCTTTCTACCGTCTTTTTCCAAGGCTTTGTCGCCTTTCTTCATCAGCATTTCAATGTTTTCCAGGTCCATGGCTGTTGTTTAGTAAATCTATCGCTGACATCGCTGTATTCTTCCTCTTTATAGAGACTTTGCTTTTCTACCAAAAAGCATTTGTGCTGCTCAGGGGTACTTTAGCATAGAAATCTAGACGCCCCCTAGCGGCAGAAAATGTAATTTGCAGCCAGGGTCAGTCTAGCAACTCTCCTTTGGCCTGCAAGCTGGAAAAACCAAACTCTAGTCAGGCCAATCACATCGTGTTTAGAGTCGGTGGGCGGGGCTTATGGCTGCTGCTGCTGCTGGCGAACTGAGGTCTTCTGGAAGACTTGGAGTTCAGCTTTTCTTTGAGAAAAGAACAAAGAACGGCACATAAATCATTCTTAAAATAGGAAGATGTGTTCGGAGTTTAAAGTTGAATCTATCAGCTAGCGTTGCTCTGGTTGGTTGTAGCGCTATCCTATTGCATGCAGAGAGAATTTGAAAGATAACCGTTTGCCAGTCGCGCCAGTGGCGAGTTCCCAGACCCAACATCTGGATGTGGGTCTGGCTTGTCAGGCTAGGGGTACTTGGCTTAAAAAAAAACAATTCAAAGGGGGGGGACATTATTGAAAAAAAAGTTTAAGAACCACTGCCGTAGTGAACATCATTTCTACCTCAGCCCCATCCTTTTGGGATTAACAGACCTGATCACCCAACATCCTTTAAGATGCTTTTGTGTCTGAATGGGAGCCAATCCCTGCAGCCAGGTTCCCAAAATCTGGCCTGAAATCCTGAGAGTGGAGGCCGTTAGAGCGGCACATGCTCTTGTTCCTGCTCGCTCTCTTCTTTTGCTTTTCAGAATCCGTTTACACGAAAGGGACGCTTTGCTCAGCATCAGTTGTGGAGTCTGGATTTGTAAAGGGTTCATTATTCCACTCTTCTTCCCACGGAGGTTTTTCCTCATGTTCCTCTGATTCAGCGACACAACAAACATGACATTAATCACAGATTCGTTCAGCAGAATAAGAACATAATACTGCAAATGAAGTTATAAGTAAAGTTACTCTTGGATCAACAAGTTAATGATGTAATTTGGTTTAATTAATGGACTGTTTGTTGGAGCAGCTCAGCCAGAATGTGTTTGAGTCAGTACCCTTTAAATTAGACCTTCTTTACACCATTATTAATGAATGTTTTTTTTTAAACAGCATTGTTTTGAGACATTTGAACTCAAATTAGTCACATTTTCAGAGGAACCACTCGTTCTTTATTTGTTCAGCGAAACCCTCCCGACGTCATTTTGACGAATGGCAGTCGAAACCACGCTCATCAAATTTCCATTTAATAAATGCTTAGAAGGTCCGCTTTTTTTGGCCACGTGTCCCACAGCGCTCGTACGGGAAGCTCGGCGCTCCCACTCGCCCTAATCCAAGCCCCCACCTGGTTCCAATCTCGCTCCGTTTGTGGGGCTTTATCAAAGCCAGACCCTGTTAGGAACTGGTTTTATCTCCGTGTTTCCCCCTTCAGTGTATCTTTGATTCAGATTAAAGAACCCCTTCGGGTGGGGGGGGTTGGACCCACTCAAGCATGTGTCCAGCAGGGAAATGGTTTGTTTTAACACTTTGACTCGGTTAAGTATTCATCTATACACAGAAATGAAGTGACCCCGTCATAAGAACAATAGAAAAGCTACTAAAACAAAAAAATGTATAAATAAATGATTGATTTAAGATGTTGAAGAAAATGCAATTCTGTAAAGAAATTACAAGTAGAAGTTTGGAGGTTTAAAATCAGATTTCTATAAGGTCCAAAAGTTACAAGTGTGTTGATTTTAACAGGGTTTCTTAAAAAGGCCTTCAAATCAAAACATTTAAAAAGTCTTAAATTCGCTCAAGTATTGTGTTCTAGGTCTTCAATAATTAATTTTAACCGGTTTCTACAGTACAGGCCAAAAGTTTGGACACACCTTCTCATTCAATGCGTTTCCTTTTTATTTTCATGACTATTTACATTGTAGATTCTCACTGAAGGCATCAAAACTATGAATGAACACAAATGGAATTATGTACTTAACAAAAAAATTGTGAAATAACTGAAAAACATGTCTTATATTTTAGATTCTTCAAAGTAGCCACCCTTTGCTTTTTTATTAATAAGGGAAATAATTCCACTAATGAACCCTGACAAAGCACACCTGTGAAGGTAAAACCATTTCAGGTGACTACCTCATGAAGCTCATTGAGAGAACACCAAGGGTTTGCAGAGTTATCAAAAAAAGCAAAGGGTGGCTACTTTGAAGAATCTAAAATATAAGACATGTTTTCAGTTATTTCTTTTTTTGATAACTCTGCAAACCCTTGGTGTTCTCTCAATGAGCTTCATGAGGTAGTCACCTGAAATGGTTTTACCTTCACAGGTGTGCTTTGTCAGGGTTAATTTTTTTCCCTTATTAATAAAAAAGCAAAGGGTGGCTACTTTGAAGAATCTAAAATATAAGACATGTTTTCAGTTATTTCACACTTTTTTGTTAAGTACATAATTCCATATGTGTTCATTCATAGTTTTGATGCCTTCAGTGAGAATCTACAATGTAAATAGTCATGAAAATAAAAAGGAAACACATTGAATGAGAAGGTGGGTCCAAACTTTTGGCCTGTACTGTACGTCCATGTAACGCTCCCTCTAATGCTCGTTGAAATGTTCCCGCAATGTTTTTTTTTTTAATTCTGTGGTGTTGTAGTTCTTTCTGTCGCTAGTCCAAATATAATTCGCTGTAAGGACTACAAATCAGACCCAACATGCAACTTGGTTTGCAGCCAATCTCGACACCAGTCCCTTTTAATGCCGAAGAGGAAATTGGGGAGTTGTTTCGGACCATTTCTTCGGCAGTCTGACATCTTTCTTTTTGATGTTGTGATATACAGTATCTCACAAAAGTGAGTACACCCCTCCCATTTTAGTAGATATTTGATTATATCTTTTAGTGGGACAACACTGAAGAAATTACACTTTGCTACAATGTAAAGTATTAAGTGTACAGCTTGTATAACAGTGTAAATGTGCTGTCCCCTCAAAATAACTCAACACACAGCCGTTAATGTCTAAACCGCTGGCAACTAAAGTCAGTCCACCCCTATGTTAAATTCACACAGAGGCAGGCAGATTATTATTTTTAAAGGCCAGTTATTTCATGGATCCAGTATACTATGCATCCTGACAAAGTTCCCTTGGCCTTTGGAATTAAAATAGCCCCCCACCACATCATCACATAGCCTTCACCATACCTAGAGTCTTGTCAAAAAAAGTAACGTGGATGGTTCCATACAACGCTCTTCACAAGTAAAATAAATGATCAGTTCACTACTTTCATTGAATTTGGAAGTTTTATTCAATTTTATAGCATTTTAATTCATTTTTTTTTATAAAAGAACGTTGAAAAAAGTGACAAATGTCATGAATAAAGCTTCAAAAACATGAGAAAAACAAATTTAAATAAAGTGATCGACAAAGGCATTGAAAAAGTGACAAAAAAGTGACAAAAATGTCGCGAAAGCTTGAAAAACGGCAGGAAAAGTGACAAATGTCGGGGGGGAAAAAAAGTGACAATAACATCAGGAAAAGCGACAAAAGTGTCAAAAGAAACGACCAAAGCTAATATTGACAAACAAAAAAAGTGTTATTTAAAAAAATTTTACCACGAAAAATGAAAAGTTGCATGGTCGACGGGAAGACAACACAAGGGTTAAAGACCATTACGAATGAAATTCAAGGTCTTTTTTTTTTTTAAAGTCAAAATTAAGACTTTTTTTGTCTTAATTAAGACTTTTTAGTCTTAATTTTGACTTGTGGAAACCTGCAGAAACCCAGGTTTTTAAGGAGGTGCTGTATTTTGTCCCAGGGGTCAGGTGCACTAAAATTAAAAGCAGTTTTTCCAAGTTCAGAGCGAGCTTGTGGAACATGAAGCAAAAGCCGGTCAGCAGACAACAGTTTATCATATGGAAACCCGAGTTTCCATATAAGGACACACGGATATTTAGTTTGACTCAAAGACCACTCAAAGATCACTTCACGGTACAGTGTGTCGTCGGCTTTTATTTACTCGGCAAACACGTTGTGACTTTCTCCCGATCAGATAAGCCTTCCCCACAGTCTGATGGCTTTGCCTTCCTGCTGCTGTCGTTAATGGAAGGGGGATGTCGGCGGTAATTGACCCAGGCTGCAGTTGATTAAGCCGCTCCACGTCTGGTTTGTGATGCTGCGACTGGAGCTGTGTTTTTTTTTCTTCTTCTTCACACAGTAGCAGTGAGAGTGCGTTTGTTAACTGGGAGCAGGTTGCCTCACTGTGATATCTGGCTCTGCTGGGAGACCACAGCAGAGAGACACAGACATGTTAACAAGCAGCGGCCGACCGACTGTCGAGGGCAGCTGCAGCAGCCGCGTCACTCCGGCGGTCACCGTGACAGCACGGAGCCTAAACGCTGCTCACGGTGCTCACAAGTCAGACTCATCAGCTCAACACCTCCACCTGCCTGTAGCTGCTGGAAACCTTCTCCAAAAGCTGCAGGTTTGGGGGAGAAAAAAAGGAATAGCAAGAAATCAGCGTTTTATAAAGATGTTTAAAATGCTTCTTTCTTTTGTATTTTTTTTATTTGTATTTTTGGATAGTTGTTCTTTTATTCTATCCTATTTATTAGGCCTACGTCTTGTATATTCTGTATGTGTGCTGTGTAGGGCTGCACAATTCATCGCTATTTTATTTAAATCGCAGTATGGGGTGCAATATTTGTTAAAGGCAAAATATGTGTTGAACCGTTGGAGCTGCAGAGATTTGTTTTGGTACAGATTCTCGCAAAAAAATCACACTTTATTTATCTTTATTTTATTTTATTTTTTTTATATTTTTAAATGAGAATAATGATACAAAAATTTTAATACCCTCCAATATCGTGAATCACATCGCAATCGCAATATCAGTCAAAATAATCACAATCAGGTATTTTCCTCATATTGTGCAGCCCTAGTGCTGTGTGTCTTATATCGTGCTGCTGTAGCACGGACATTTCCCAATTTGGGATGAATAAAGTCGATCTAATGTGAAGTTTGCTAATGTTATCACACAGAGAATTCAGTGTTATAATTTCCGTCTAATCCTAACTAAATGGCAGGCGTGTTAGAGGCTGTTGCTGCCGTGTAGTTCCAACTGACAGATGATGTAATCCAGTAAAGAAAGTAATCCTTACATTTAATCCAAATTAATTAATTTATTTTAAATTAATTAATTAATTTATTTTAAGGACGCATGTTCCAGTAGAAAATAAAATATACATTATATTTTGACAACATTTATTCTATTCTATTATCTTGATAAATATTGAATCTTAAAATGGAAATAACATGTTTTGCCATGAATTAAAACTCAAATATACGTCACCGTATTTAGATCTTTCACATAAGGACAAATACATTACCACAATATAAAAAATACTCTCATGCGTATTACACTAAAACTAACGTGTGGTATATTCTGTTAAAAACAAACAGCCAATTATGACATTATATACTGTATGTATATTTTAAGAAAATCGGGTTTCTTCACAGTAAGAATTAGGGAAATTAGGATGTAAAAGAAAATACAGTCAATGTATGTACTGTAAGTAATTACAAGTAGAACTTTTGTTCCAGGAGTTTAATCCATGATGGCTTTGGGGGGTTCTGGGAAACGGTGTTCCTTTTTAAAAGCTGCCCAAAATAGAAGTAATGAACGGACAACACGACTAGGCCTGTCACGATAACACATTTAACTGGACGATAATTTGTCCCAGAAATGATTGCGATAAATGATAATATTGTTGTTCTGAGACCATTTTCATCTGATATAATGATAATGGCATAATACAACTGCAGGCACACCTTTCCAAACTTTTATTTCTAAAGAATATTTAACACTGGAACTGGAAGACATTTTAAATATCCACAATAAAAGAACGAAACAACAAAAACAAAAAATAAAATGGACTCTCAGTGTAAAAAATGTACTTGAATAATTTCCATTTAAAAATGATCGAGGTCGGGCGCCCGGTTAGCTCACCTGGTAGAGCGGGCGCCCATATCTAGAGGTTTACCCCTTGACTCAGTGTCCCCCTTTGCTGCATGTCATTCCCCCTCTCTCTCGCCCCTTTCAAGTCTAAGCTGTCCTATCAAAATAAAGGCGTAAAATGCCCCAAAAATAATCAAAAAAAATAAAAATTAATTCAAGTCATTTTTTATTTCTCATGCGATTAATTGATTTATTGCATATTGCGACAGGCCTAAACATGACATTGTTTTGTAAATCTTTACAATAGAGCTGGGCAATATCACGATATTATATCGATATAGTGATATGAGACTAGATATCGTCTTAGATTTTGGATATCGTGATAAAGTGTCTTTTCCTGGTTTTGAAGGCTTCATTACAGTAAAGTGATGTCATTTTCTGATCTTACCAGACTGTTGTAACTGTTCTATTATTTGCCTTTACCCACTTAGTCATTATATCCACATTACTGATGATTATTTATCAAAAATCTCATTGTGTAAATATTTTCTGAAAGCACCAATAGTCAACACTACAATATCGTTGCGGTATCGATATTGAGGTGTTTGGTCAAAAATATCGTGATATTTGATTTTCTCAGTATTGCCCAGCCCTACCTTACAACATGAAAATAATAATAATAAAATTTGAAGATTATTCTGCATCGAGTACTTTTACTTTAAATACTTTAAGTACATTTCCCGGACGATACTTACAGACTTTAAACAAAGTATCATTTTCCATGCAGGACGTTGACTTCTAACAGAGCATTTATACAGTGTGGTATTAGTACTTTTACTGCAGTAAAGGATCAGAATACTTCTCCCCCCTCCTCTGGTGTTAAGTGAGGTTAAATGTGAAGCTGTATGTTTTTATTATTTTTAATGTTAGTTATTCCAGATGTTATGCTCCTGTGTGTGCAGGCGGAGACGTTTGCCGTGGAGAAGCTGGCCCGGCTGGTTCCCTGCGAGCACCAGGAGCTCCTGGGCACCGCGCTGCGCCTCCTGCTCAACCTCTCCTTCGACACGGCGCTGCGCGGCCACATGGTCCAGACGGGACTCCTTCCCAAAGTCTCCTCGCTGCTCGGTGAGCAGTCTGCTTCCTGTTTTGTAGTTTTTTGGGGGCTTTTCCGCATTTTAATTTGACAGGAAATCTACAGTACAGGCCAAAAGTTTAGACACACCTTCTCATTCAATGTGTTTCCTTTTTATTTTCATGACTATTTACATTGTAGATTCTCACTGAAGGCATCAAAACTATGAATGAACACATATGGAATTATGTACTTAACAAAAAAGTGTGAAATAACTGAAAACATATCTTATATTTTAGATTCTTCAAAGTAGCCACCCTTTGCTTTTTTTGATAACTCTGCAAACCCTTGGTGTTCTCTCAATGAGCTTCATGAGGTAGTCACCTGAAATGGTTTTACCTTCACAGGTGTGCTTTGTCAGGGTTAATTAGTGGAATTATTTCCCTTATTAAAGGTATTGTGTAGGATTTTCTTTTTCCGGGTGGATCATCAAAATAATTGGTCCTCCTAGTTGTCAATCAGTCTGGTGATATGTATACGTAAGGCCGTCGTACGTGCACGTCCCTAGGTAGTTTTCGCTTTCTGCGCATGAGCACTTTCAGGTGTATATGTGTGGTGAGCTACGGTTTCAGCCGTTCATGGAAGCTCGCCGTTCTTAAGACAAGAGTGTTTTTGGGAAACCATTTCACACGCTGGCGTGAGCTAAAAGCACAGGTTGGGCTTCCCACTGATGCCTCAGTCGCGAAGTTTCTACTCGACAGGTAAAGTTTGGCTATTTGGAGAAATCCTTTTAAAATCACTGCTACTAAAAGTTGATATAGCTAAGCTATGATTAGCGATGCTAGCCCTGGCACAAGTCACGCACCGCGCACACACGGTAAACATCTCAACTTGTGAAAAAGTGCAAATCTTCTTTTGGAAAGTAGGCTTGTATGAGCCATGCCGATAGCAACTTGTAAACAGTGCACTCTCGTGCACACGTTTAATAGGCGTTCCCTCTCGGGAGCAGGCAGAGTGTTGCGCATGTGCATTTTTTCACAAAGTACAGAGGGCGGTTCTTTTCTAAAATTCGGGAAAATCCTCCACAAAACCTTTTAATAAAAAAGCAAAGGGTGGCTACTTTGAAGAATCTAAAATATAAGACATGTTTTCAGTTATTTCACACTTTTTTGTTAAGTACATAATTCCATATGTGTTCATTCATAGTTTTGATGCCTTCAGTGAGAATCTACAATGTAAATAGTCATTAAAATAAAGAAACACATTGAATGAGAAGGTGTGTCCAAACTTTTGGCCTGTACTGTAGGTGAGAGAGAGAGAGAGAGACATGCAGGAAATTGTCACCGGTCGGATTCGAACCCTGGACCTCTGCGTCGAGGCATAAGCATGTGCGCCTGCTCTACCCACTGAACCAACCCGGCCACAGCAGTCTGTTTGTCCAATGATCCTAGTAGGGCTGAACCATTCATCATTTTCAAATCAAAAATGTGTTAAATATGTTAAATTCCCATAGAGGCAGGCAGATGTTTATTTTTTATTATTTTTTGTTATTTCATGGATCCAGGATACTATGCATCCTGATAAAGTTCCCTTGCCCCCCCACATCATCACATACCCTTCACCATACCCCCACATTATCACATACCCTTCACCATACCCCCCCACATCATCACATACCCTTCACCATACCCCCCACATCATCACATACCCTTCACCATACCCCCACATTATCACATACCCTTCACCATACCCCCCCACATCATCACATACCCTTCACCATACCCCCCCACATCATCACATACCCTTCACCATACCCCCCACATCATCACATACCCTTCACCATACCCCCCACATCATCACATACCCTTCCCCATACCCCCCCCACATCATCACATACCCTTCACCATACCCCCACATCCTCACATACCCTTCACCATACCCCCTACATCATCACATACCCTTCACCATACCCCCCACATCATCACATACCCTTCACCATACCCCTCCCATCATCACATACCCTTCACCATACCCCCCACATCATCACATACCCTTCACCATACCCCCCACATCATCACATACCCTTCACCATACCCCCCACATCATCACATACCCTTCACCATACCCCCCACATCATCACATACCCTTCACCATACCCCCCACATCATCACATACCCTTCACCATACCCCCCACATCATCACATACCCTTCACCATACCCCCCACATCATCACATACCCTTCACTATATCCCCACATCATCACATACCCTTCACCATACCCCTCACATCATCACATACCCTTCACCATACCCCCCCACATCATCACATACCCTTCACCATACCCCTCACATCATCACATACCCTTCACCATACCCCCACATCATCACATACCCTTCACCATACCCCCACATCATCACATACCCTTCACCATACCCCTCACATCATCACATACCCTTCACCATACCCCTCACATCATCACATACCCTTCACCATACCCCCTCACATCATCACATACCCTTCACCATACCCCCACATCATCACATACCCTTCACCATACCCTCACATCATCACATACCCTTCACCATACCCCCACATCATCACATACCCTTCACCATACCCCCACATCATCACATACCCTTCACCATACCCCTCACATCATCACATACCCTTCACCATACCCCCCACATCATCACATCCCCCTCCCCATACCCCCCACATCATCACATACCCTTCACCATACCCCCCACATCATCACATACCCTTCACCATACCCCCACATCATCACATACCCTTCACCATACCTAGAGACTGACATGGGGTACTTTCCATAAGATCATCTCTCAATGCAAATCAAACCATCTATTAGGCTAACTGAAATAAACCCATGCCAATCTCTAGGTATGGTGAAGGGTATTTTTTTAAGGCATTACGATCAATTTCCGAAAGGTGTTTTATTTTTTTTAATTCCTCTTTTTAGTCAACATGCATGGGTGTGTAAACTTATGCAAGCCACTGTATGTCAGAAAAATCGCAATTAGATTTTTTCCCCCCAAAATCATTAGATTCTGGTGTTCCTGACTGTTTGTGTGTGTTCCTGTGGATGTGTTTACGTCGGTCCATTGTGTGTGTTTATGACTGTATTGTGTGTGTGTGTGTGTGTCAGGGGAAGCATTATTCCAGGTTTTCACTGTCCCGAGCCTCTAATTTGTTATTTCTGAGGCGTGCTGCTCCGTGCAGGTGCAGCTTTTCCGCGGCGCCCCGGCCTCGAGCTGCCTCCGGTGACAGTTACGGCGGTGACCTCCTGAAAGCCGCGGAGCGTGCGATTTGGTGCGTCGTCTCGTCCGCGGGGGGGTTCAACGCGTGACACGGCCAGAAGCATCTCCGACGGGGCCTTTTTGAAGCCTCTCTGGGGGCAGCTCGGGTAACGGTGCATAATTAATATGATATATTTGTTAGAATAACATGCCAGAGCCTCTGCACAAATGTTGTTTTTGCAGGAGTGGGCCGGAGAGGTGGAGAGGTCTTCGGAGATTTAGTGAGGGCTGGGTTATTTTTTCTTTTTTTTCTTTTTTGGTGCTCATACAGGAAGTGAGGTGCACACATAATATAACCTAACACTGAAATATTACGCCCGCTCACAGCTTTGACACTGTTGAGTTTGCCTGTTTGCGTGTTTGCGCATGTGTGAAGCGCTGTGAGCCGACGGGCCATTAATCATCCGCTTTCACTGCCAAGCGTCCTCTTCTCACCCACCCCAAGAAAGGAGGACTCGTCTTATCTCTGGAGAGAGAAGGCGGAGGAGGCAGTCTCCACTCTCTCCATCCGGGCCCGAGCCCAGGTCACGGCCCCCTGATGATAAGATGAAAGTAGAGAGAGAGAGCCTTCACTTGTCATCATCAACACCCCCTACCCCACCCCCCACACCCACACCCCTACCCCACCCCCCGACTTAGATCCCCCCCCCACCACCTGAACTCAACAGAAAAGTACAAGATTTCTCTTTGTCAGCTGCGTACGGAGAAAATCAGATATCACGATATTCTTGACCAAATACCTCGATATCGATATTGCGGCGATATTCTAGGGTTGACAACTGGTGCTCTAATAAAATATCTTTCACACTTAGATTTAAGATAAGTAATCATCACTGTTGTAGATATAATGTCTAAGTGGGGAAAAGGCAAATAATAGAACAGCTAGAACAGTCCGGTAAGTTCAGAAAATGACATATCTTTACTGTAATGCAGCCTTTAAAACCAGGAAAAGACACCACCTGTCATATCACAATATTACGATATCCAAAATCTTAGACAATATCTAGTCTCATATCACGATATCAATATATTGCCCAGCCCTATCTTCCAGTTTTCGTTTATGCGTTGCAGCCAGTGCAGAAACAGTCCGTTAGTTGATCAACAGAACTTTGTAACAGTTTATAAAATCAGACTTGGCCCATGATTATTTTCATCTTTTTTTTCTCTCTCTGAAATGTTGACTGTCGTAACATTGCAACGAAAACAAACGGGGAGACTTTTAAGTGTGTGTGTGTGGGTGGGTGGGGTGGGGACCTCCTTTATGTTGCGCGTGATGTCTCCGAAAGACCGAACCCAGCTTGCTTATTTATCCATAAAGCGCAATAACAGCGGAGCGGTGCGCTGTCCGCGGAGCCAGCCCAGACGCCTCGAAATGTGTGCGGGTGTAATTTTTACAAAGGTTAGGCGCTTTTAAATCAGGCCGGGGTGTAATTGGAGTTTAGCTCGCCCAGTAACTGCCCCTGAACAGTCTAGTTAATTCCTAACAGCTCCCCCTCACCTTCTCTCTCTCTCTCTCTCTCTCTCCTGCCCCAACACGACCACTGTTTTGAACATTTAATGGCATCTCTCTCTTTGCCCATAAAGGATCCTCCGTGTTCCTACCAGCAACCGTGTGTGTGTGTGTGTGTGTGTGTGTGTGTGTGTGTGTGTGTGTGTGTGTGTGTGTGTTTACACGCAGGTTGAGGAAAAGGATCCCTAATGAGAAGCACATGTTCTGGCCAATGGCTGGCTGCGCTGGAAGGTCCAGAGCAGCGAGTGGCGTAGCTCTGACTTATTAAAGGCAGTAAAATTGATGCTTCCTCCTGTTTTCCCAATTAAAGCTAGCAGCCGTCTCTCCCTCCTGTGATTCCAGGGCTCGACTGAGCACATCTGGATCTAATACTCGCCGCCGATAAGGCTCCCTGTTCGGCCAGTGCCCCGAACATGGCTGGGACCAGTTTTAACTGGACCTGAGTGGGGCTGGGGGGCGGCTGGGGGGCGTTACAGTAGGTCTGTCGGGGGTTCTGGTCCAGTGAAGAGCCTCTCTCTTAACACTTCTCTTAATGAAAAGTTCCCGGGTCAAACTCTGGTCTGAACTCTATTAATTCTCCCCAGCCAGCTCTTTCTACAGGCCCCCAGCATCCCCCCCCCCAACCCCCCCAGCTCTGGTCAGAGGTCAACATCATAACAGTCCCGGGCTCACCGACAGTCTAACACTCAATCCATTCTGTCTTATCTGCTCCGCGCTGCTGCCCAAGCATCAGACGCTCACAGACCTGTAGTGACCGGGGAGTGTAGTCATTTTATTGGACAAATATTAGAGCGTCAGTTCAGCCCAAATTACAATTCTATCCATGCAGATAGTTTGGGATATATGTGCCCAGGTTTTAAGGTACCAGTTTTTGATCTTTTGCTGCACTGTATTCCAGTAGTGAAGTAAATAATTAGTGAATAGTCTCACATTATTAAACATCTTTTAAAACTGAATTAACCAATATCCTAATGTTTACAGCAGATCCATTGAGTGTATGTTATATAGAAGGTGTTGCTTTGTGAGTTTTTCAGTTTGGTCCGCTGCCTCCCAAGTAGCAAAGGAATTATTAATGCAGCTTAAAAAAAAAGAAAGAATTCAACATGACGGTGTCTTTCCACAAACAGTGTCCCGGTTCCTCTGGATAATCCACAGAGCTCACTGTCCACAGTTTTCTTTGGAACGGCTTTCTCCCGAAGAAAAAGGTCCCTGTGTAAACTGTTCCCACTGAAGTCTGTGGAGTGTCCTAACTCATAACTGGCTCACTGTTTCTCGACGGAGAAGAGAAGGCTTTTTGTTATCATCAACAAATCGCCACGTGCCGATCCAAACCAACAATGTGTTTTTAGTCCTTCTCTCAACACTGTCTGACTTCCCGTCTGTGTCTCTCAGCTCCGAGCCCATTGGTTCCCACTGAAGACGTACATTAGGGCTCTTATTGGAGAAAAAAATCCTAATCTCGATTATTTACCATGATTACTCGTTGACTTTTGGAAAGATGTTGCATTTATTGAAGTTAAAAAAAACAGTGAAAACACCTTGAACTGTGAAGTTTCCCATCATGCTTGTCTTTCCTATTCAGAACACAGGACAAAATAAGAGCTGTCTTGATAAATGTAATGTGCAAAATAATCGATTTTTCTTGATTACGTTGTTTTTGTGATCGTTAGGAGCCGAAATCACAATCAAAATTCAATTAATTGCACAGCCCTAACATACATCTTTAAAATATCAGTACCCAGTAATGTCCTAATACAGCTGGTCACTGTAGTTTTAATGAAAGCAACAGAAGGAAATAGTCCATTTGTTGGGGCCTATTTTCAGCAGCGGATTAATCCCCATTTGATGATCTTGTGCAGTGGTTCCCAAGGACCCCAAAACTGACACAAATTAAAACCACTGATTTTTGCTTTTAGATATTTTATCACAGAATGTGTATGAAACCCATGACTAAAATAGTCACACTTTGTGTCACTGTTTTACTTATGGATGGAGTTATAGTGAAAATAAATGATTCCTCTTTTTCCACTTTGGGAACCGCTGCTCTAGTGAGTATTTGTGGCAGCAGGACGGTGTACCAACTTGAGTCAAAAAGTTTTTGTGTTCATGAAGGAAGATAAAAATACAGAATATTTCCAGATCTATCCCTACATGCTGTTGAGTAGCACAAACTTAACTCCGTTCACTTCCATTGTTTTGGGGTGGAGGCAGAAATCCAGATATGTCACTCACACCAACTTGCACAAGTAAAGCGAGTAAGAAAATATAGTTTTGTACTTGTGGATAACTGTTCTTTTTGAGTTTTTTTTTTCTCAGCCAGTAGCCTTCTTCAGGTCCACATTTAACCTTTTTTTTAAGTAGGTTTTTGCTACCCGTGAGACACGACAAACTGAGAAACTACAGCCGCCCGCACCGAATGCCGTCTGACTTCCAACAGGAATCGCTGTTTTAAAAAAGCCCATTCAGCTCATTAATGTTTTTCAAAAACACACGGCTCTCCCTAGATGTGGTCATTGGCATCCCGCGGAGCGTTCCGGCACAACCAGTCATTCATCCATTGACTTCCCTCCTTCCCTGTGTGTTTACGTTGCAGCTGACGAGGCCCAGAGACAGCTCAGCATGTGCATTCTGTACCACATCAGCGTGGACGACAGATTCAAGTCCATGTTTGCCGACACAGACTGCATACCGCAGGTAAGACTGGCTAATGTATGCCGCCAGCAGACCAAGACAGACACATTAGCATCGGCAGCTAACGGCACCGGGGAATTAATGCATGAGAAACCAGAGCGAGAAGGGGGAGGGACACGCGCCACATCTGGAACCCCCAACCAAAAAAAAACACCAGAGGACTGCTGCTCAGTCTTCCCTCTCGCTGTGTTGACAACTCTTGTTGTTGTTGTTTTTTTCCCTCTTCTCTCCTTCTCTTTCCTGAAAACATCCTTGCGCCATTTCATCATTTTCTGTGTCTTCTCCACATGTTTGTCTCTTTAATTACTAAACTAGAAAACATCAGCACAGAGACAGAATTGTTTGCCCAAACTGAAATAAGATTTGTAATCCTAAAAAAAAAAAAGAGTTCAAACCCCCCCAGGCTGGCTTCTTTCAACTTTCGATCACAACAGTTGTGTTGAGTTACTCTCCCTCCTGATTGAGTTGACCCGGTCAAGTCGCTCCTCTCATCATCGGCGATTAGCTAAATGTGCGTTGTGTTTGTTTGTTGAGATTGGGTGTAAATGTCGGCCAGATGTGGGGAGGGGGGGGCGGCTGTCTGTTCAGAGGGTGGTAGAGAGGATGCGGGCTAGCAGCATGACCAGGAAGTGACCTCCGACCCCGCCCTGAGGCCCGATCACTCCCCGCCACCCTCCTCTACCTCCCATTTCTCTTAACGCTGTCCATCCATCTTAGTAAGTCCACACTGAGCTAAATGTGAAGTTGCATCCATCCATCTTTTGCTCAGAGTTGCACCTCTTTCTCTCCGTTTTGACCTTTTTTCTCTTTCCGGAAATGGACAGATATGAAAATCTAAAATGTGAAATACCTGTTTCTTCTTAATCCTCATAGATTGGTATTTATAAAAATCCTAGCAAAAGCACCGCCTGTCATCACTCGTTAAATGCCAATACAGCCGTTTACATAACCTCTAAAACCTCGAAGACAGATCTCAAATGTAAAAAAACAACAACTTCCTATTCTTTTTCTTAATAGGTTGGTATTTACACAATCCTGCCTGTCATCACTCATTTTAAATGACAATCTAGCTGATCACACATCGACCTGTATTAATGTTGATCTTCTCATAAAGCTGTGATTTGATTGATGACTAAGTGCAGCACAACAGGAGCTCCAAGGGCTGGGCGATATGGAGAAAAATCAAATATCACGATATTTTTGACCAATTACCTCGATATCGATACCGCAACGATACTGTAGTATTGACAATTGGCGCTTTCACAAAATATGAGATTATATGAGATATAATGAGATTTTTGATAAATAATCACCAGTAATGTTGATATAATGACTAAGTGGGTAAAGGTGAATAACAGTTAAGAACATGACATCACTTTACTGTAATGCAGACTTTAAAACCAGGAAAAGACACTTATGCCATACTACCATATTACGATATCCAAAATCTAAGACGATATCTAGTCTCATATCACGATATCGATATAATATCGATATATTGCCCAGCTCTAGGAGCTACTGTTCATTTGGTTGTCTTCAAGCTATCACACCGTGGCCAAACCATGATTTGTATGTGTTTATGACAACAGACAACAGACACAATGTGAATCTGAAGAAGAAAACTGTGTTGAAGTCTGTCCGCTGCTCTCCAGATGCTTGTCTCTGTGATAAACAGAAAAGATTGAACTGTTTTCCTGTTGTTTAGGTGTGTCACTACCCGATGTGAGTCGAGTGCAGATGTGAGTCGCACATGCGTCACTTTGCGACAAATACGAGATGCTAACAAGAGACTTGTGTAATGTCAATACAGTAAAAATAGACCTACAGTACAGGCCAAACGTTTGGACACACCTTCTCATTCAATGTGTTTCTTTATTCTCATGACTATTTACGTTGTAGATTCTCACTGAAGGCATCAAAACTATGAATGAACACATATGGAATTATGTACTTAACAAAAAAGTGTGAAATAACTGAAAACATGTCTTATATTTTAGATTCTTCAAAGTAGCCACCCTTTGCTTTTTTTGATAACTCTGCAAACCCTTGGTGTTCTCTCAATGAGCTTCATGAGGTAGTCACCTGAAATGGTTTTACCTTCACAGGTGTGCTTTGTCAGGGTTCATTAGTGGAATTTGTTCCCTTATTAATAAAAAAGCAAAGGGTGGCTACTTTGAAGAATCTAAAATATAAGACGTTTAAGATGTTTTCAGTTATTTCACACTTTTTTGTTAAGTACATAATTCCATATGTGTTCATTCATAGTTTTGATGCCTTCAGTGAGAATCTACAATGTAAATAGTCATGAAAATAAAAAGGAAACGCATTGAATGAGAAGGTGTGTCCAAACTTTTGGCCTGTACTGTACATAACGAAGTTTGTTCACTGCTGGCGACAAGTTAGCAGTCAAACTCAACAAAGGCTGTCACTTGAATGGCGTTTTTAGCTAACGTTAGCAATATGCCGTAAACCGTTTAAATCTGAGCACGCGCAACTCACATCTGCAGTCGACTCACATCGGGGTAGTGACGAGGTGTTTGAATGTGGACGAGACATCTTTACGAAAACGACACGAGGAGCATCGTTCTTACTCTTAATAAACCGTCATTTCATTTAGCCAGCTTAGTGTGGACCCAGTCTCCGATTCAGTGGTTCATTTTCATTTTATGTAGGGACATTATTCCCCCCCCTTAATCTCTCTGAAACATGGACAGATTATGAGACAACATGTAAGAGCCCCCCCCAACATCATCACCCTGTCTACATACTGTAGATACAAGACACCAAAACTAAGAGTCTACTTTACGTCATTTTGCGTCCCTTTGTATTTGTTTTGCCTCTATTTTTAGGGTCATTTGTACTTTATATTGTCGATTGATCTGTTGATTATTTCCTCAATTATTGCCAACATGTAAGAGCCCCCCCCACCCCATCTACATACTGTAGATACAAGACACCAAAACTAAGAGCAGGGTTCGTACGTTTTGAAAAAAACTGGAAAAGTTATGGAATTTGAAAAATGCAAATTCCAGGCCTGGAAAGGTTTTGGAAAAATACAAAGACCCAGAAAGTTTTGGAAAAGTCACACACAGCATAATAATATGTGTTTAATATACAAACCCCACTATGAACCACATACATAGTTTATAGTTAAACCTCTGAGGGTCAACTTTAACACAGATTTTTATTCTTATTGTATAATGTTCCTGACATTTTCAGGAAAACATTGTCATGGAAATTTGCCAAAAAGTCATGAAAAGGTATTGGTTAAAAATACGAATAAACCCTGTAAGAGTCTACGTCATTGTGCATCCCTTTGTATTCCTTTTCCCTCTTTTTTTAAGGGTCATTTGTACTTTATATTGTCGATTGATCTGTTGATTATTTCCTTGATTAATTGATGAGTCGTTTGGTCTCTAAAATGTCAGAAAATGTGGATCAGTGTTTCCCAAAAAGCCCAAGATTAAGTCCTCAAAAGTCTTATTTTTGTCCACAACTCAAAGATACTCAGAGGAGAGAAGAAACTAGAAAATATTCACATTTGACTAGCTGACATCACTGAAGTTTGACTGTTTTTTCCATAAAAAAATGACAAACCCAATCAATTGTTTATGAAAATAGTTGGTCATAAACGTAATAGTTGACTGACTAATCGATGAATCTTTACAGCTGTGGTTTGTAGTCGCTACGTGTACGTTACGTAATGCTTTTGTGTTTGTGTCAGTCGTTTAGTGGTCATTCTGTGTTTCATGAACATTTAGTGAGTCGGGGCCCCCTGACCCTGTGGGGGCCCCGGGGCCTGTGCCGGGTGTTCCCGTTCAGTAATCCATCCACGCCCTGAAGCCATAGTCCAAACTCCTCACACTAGAACCTCTTTGTCCCACATATCAACATGTGTCCCTAGAGCTGGAATTACTCCAAATGTTTCTGCACAATTAATTGTCTCAGAAATAATTGCGATTAACAACATCATTTTCTCTTTTTCAGTCAAATTAAAACATATTTATTCATATATTACTTTTTAAAACCAAACCAAGTTGTGACTGAATCCCAGCATACTTCTTTTTGTTATATATCACTGTCATGTGACCCAGATAATGTAATAACACAAATACACAGCCTATAAAGTAAACAATGCCTCTTTATTATCATAAAATAGTGACATTTTTGTATCTATGAACGTGTATAGGCAGTCTCCGAAATTAACTTTTTGACTCATCGCCAAATTGGCTGGTCCATGAAGAAATCCACCGGCCAAGCGTATTTTTTTTACCAGCAAAATAATTCATATTTTTTGTGTAACATACATCACAGAAACTTTCTGTTTGGTGTTGAAAGTCCTGCTGGTTTATCGTATGTTTTCATCGTTTCAAAGTAGCTGCCGCTTCACCAAAATTACAAATTAAAAAACAGAACCATACCCGCCATGTGGCTAATAACCCTCTCGACATTTACTCGCCAAACGGAAAAGAACTCGCTGCGTTTGGCGCTTGGCGAGTGTTCATTTCGGACCCGGTGTATCGGGTCAAGTGAAAACAACCAACAATTGAAATAATAATTAAAAATATAAAGTCCGACCAATAATCACTTGAGAACCGAGGAAAATTTAGTTTTTCCTAATCAGATTTTTTTGTGATTCCATACCTGTTTAAGGTTAAAAAAACATCTTACAATTTAAATTTTTTTATTTTTATTTATTTAAAGAATGTCCACTGTAGTGGACAACAGGATCATTTGAGTACGAAAACAGACAAATTTGTTAGATGTGGGGTCATTATTTACATGAAGATAGTCCTGATGTCCACTATAATTGACATTCATAAAATGGCACATTTTTCAAAAGATACATAATGTAGTTTCTATCAGAACTCAATATATGATTCCTAACACCTTAATGAACAAGAAAATATATGATTATCATAGTAACAAAACCAAAGACAAACAATATTTGACTCATCTCTTATCTTTCCATAAAATGTGCTTATGTTCCTATGCTGTCCATTTTGGATTGAAAGATAGAGGCGGTTCCCCGGGCCTCCCAGCCAATCAAATAACACATCACTGAAAAGCCCAGGATGTCCTCTGTACAGTACAGCAGGAATTAAGAGACTTGCACAAAAGATTCCAAGGAGAGGAATGAAACTCAAATGTCCACTACAGTGGACATAAGTCAATGGGCTGGGTCTCAGGAGGATAGATTTACAATCTGGCATCACTAAACCAAATCAATACCAAGTTATACGCCTTAAGACCTTTAGCTAATGTCAGCAATTATTAAGAAACTCCGATTATGTAAAATAAATGACAATTAGACAATTATTTAATATTTGTTACAGGCACACATGCCCCTCCATTTGCCCTGTTTGTAGAAATACATCCTTAACAAACTGCTTCACCCCGTCTCTCACCTTCTTTTTTTTTTTATCCTCTCTCATCTATTTTGTGCTTTTAAAGGCCCCCCTTCTCTCTCTCTTTTATCGCTTTCCCACTGACCAGCCCCTCTCCCTTTCTCCAGCTTTTAATGGGGTCAGCGGTTGGTGCTGGATGTGGGGATGTCAGGAGTGCAGGAGGAGAGGAACAGAGGTGGAGGTGGAGGTTGTTGGGGGAGATGGGGGGTGGAGGTAGCTGCAGTGGTGGCGTTGGGCCCCGGCTGGGCCTCCGGTGGCTGTCTGTGGTAAATAAGCAGAGGCAGGTGCCAGAGAGTCTAGACGGGGCTGATTTGGGGTCCGGGGCCCCTGGTATGTGATACCTAACCCAGGCCCAGGCACAGCCCCTCTCTCTCTCTCTCTCTCTCTCTCTCTCTCTCTCTCTCTCTCTCTCTCTCTCTCTCTCTCTCTCTCTCTCTCTCTCTCTGATTCCTGACTCCTCACAGGGAAGCAGTGCACCTCTGCCCCCCGCCACACACCCCCCCAGCTCAAAGCTTTTCCTGTTTAATGTTAAATCAGTGCAGGAGAGACGGAGGGAGGAGGTGGTGGGTGTTTTGGGAGGCTAGGAATGATGCTTGCCTTCTCTTTATCTCTAACACTCTCTTTCTCTTTCTAACTCACACACGTATTTTTTAAAATCATTTTCTGATATCTTTTCCTCGCCCTTTTTCAGTTTGGAGTTTTTTGTTTTTGTTTTAAAGTGCCCATATTATGAAAAAAAAAACCTTTTTTTCTGGGATTTGGGGTGTTATTTTGTGTCTCTGGTGCTTCCACACACATACAAACTTGGAAGAAAAAACCATCCATGGTGTTCTGAGTGAGATCCGGTTTCTGAATGATTCCTTCCTTCAGTCTCCTGGTGAGCTGGTCAACATCTGCACGGCTTTCTCCGTCACTAGCCTAAACGAGGGGGCTAAACTGTGCTAGCAGTTAGCCCCCTCGTTCTCAATGGCAAAACACTGCTACACACACTAGTTCACCATAATCTCCAAAAAACTAAATCCTATTCCCTGTTCTGCAGGTATTCCACGCTAAGTGTGAAGTGCGCCCTCGTTTAGAAGAAGTCTCCCGGCTAATCATGATAATCTCATGTAGTCCTTACCTAGCTACTGAGCATGTGCGAATCCCAACTAAGATAGTACAGTAATAAGTAGGATGTGTCACTCTGTAGCTAAAACAGAGAGCTCAACACACAGGGTGAAAAGAGGAGCTGCAGCAATGTGCAGTACGACAAAAATATGGTGTTTTTTGAAAATTAAACCATGTAAACTTATTCTGGTACAACCTCGAAATACAATTTATGAACCTGAAATTGAGCATAATATGAGCACTTTAATGACAAAATACAACCAGAAAACACAAACAAACAGAATGAAGACATGTTGCCCGTCTTTGGGAACTCCCTTCGGCAACGTTTTAGCCAGAAGAACAGACGTGTTTGACCATATAGAGCACTGTAATAATTATGACCATATAAAGCACTGTAATAATTATGACCATATAAAGCACTGTAATAATTATGACCATATAAAGCACTGTAATAATTATCACTAAGTTTAATCAAGTTTTTGTGATTCGTTTAAGTTAGTCTTTCGCTCGTCTACGTTGTTATTCTAACTCGACGAACTCAAGACTACACACGAGCATTATCAGTTAGCTCATCGCGAATCTGAGTGATGGACGGACGCAGCGGTTAACTGACGTTTTGCACCCTGTGATCGGCAGCTGATGAAGATGGTGTACGCCTGCGGGGAGGAGAAGATGGACGTGGAGCTCATCTCACTCTGCATTAACCTGGCTGCTAACAGGAGCAATGCAAAGATCATCTGCGAAGGTCTGAGCTGCACAGAAACAACAGACCCAACATACAGTACAGGCCAAAAGTTTGGACACACCTTCTCATTCAATGTGTTTTCTTTATTTCCATGACTATTTACATTGTAGATTCTCACTGAAGGCATCAAAACTATGAATGAACACATATGGAATTATGTACTTAACAAAAAAGTGTGAAATAACTGCATGTCTTATATTTTAGATTCTTCAAAGTAGCCACTGTTTGCTTTTTTATTAATAAGGGAAATAATTCCACTAATGAACCCTGACAAAGCACACCTGTGAAGGTAAAACCATTTCAGGTGACTACCTCATGAAGCTCATTGAGAGAACACCAAAGGTTTGCAGAGTTATCAAAAAAAGCAAAGGGTGGCTACTTTGAAGAATCTAAAATATAAGACATGTTTTCAGTTATTTCACACTTTTTTGTTAAGTACATAATTCCATATGTGTTCATTCATAGTTTTGATGCCTTCAGTGAGAATCTACAATGTAAATAGTCATGAAAATAAAAAGGAAACACATTGAATGACAAGGTATGTCCAAACTTTTGGCCTGTACTGTATGAGTTGTTAAACTCTTTCCCCCCCGCTGATCTGCTGTAGGTAACGGTCTAAAGATGCTGATGAAGCGTGCGCTGAAGCTGAAGGACGTTCTGGTGATGAAGATGATCAGGAACCTTTCTCAGCACAACGGACCCACTAAGAGCCTCTTCCTGGTCAGTACCTGGCAGCGGTAGAATGTAACCAAGTACATTAACTCAAGTACTGGACTTATGTACACATTTGTGCTACTTGTACTTTACTTGAGTCTTTTCTTTTCATGCCACTTTCTACTTCTACTCCGCTACATCTCAGAGAGAAATATTTTACTTTTTACTCCACTACATTCATCTGTTACAGCTTTAGTTACTAGTTACTTTAGTTACTCCACTACATTCATCTGTTCCAGCTTTAGTTACTAGTTACTTTAGTTACTCCGCTACATTCATCTGTTCCAGCTTTAGTTACTAGTTACTTTAGTTACTCCGCTACATTCATCTGTTCCAGCTTTAGTTACTAGTTACTTTAGTTACTCCGCTACATTCATCTGTTCCAGCTTTAGTTACTAGTTACTTTAGTTACTCCGCTACATTCATCTGTTACAGCTTTAGTTACTAGTTACTTTAGTTACTAGTTACTTTAGTTACTCCGCTACATTCATCTGTTACAGCTTTAGTTACTAGTTACTTTAGTTACTCCGCTACATTCATCTGTTCCAGCTTTAGTTACTAGTTACTTTAGTTACTCTGCTACATTCATCTGTTACAGCTTTAGTTACTAGTTACTTTAGTTACTCCACTACATTCATCTGTTCCAGCTTTAGTTACTAGTTACTTTAGTTACTAGTTACTTTAGTTACTCCGCTACATTCATCTGTTACAGCTTTAGTTACTAGTTACTTTAGTTACTAGTTACTTTAGTTACTCCACTACATTCATCTGTTACAGCTTTAGTTACTAGTTACTTTAGTTACTCCGCTACATTCATCTGTTCCAGCTTTAGTTACTAGTTACTTTAGTTACTCCGCTACATTCATCTGTTACAGCTTTAGTTACTAGTTACTTTAGTTACTCCACTACATTCATCTGTTCCAGCTTTAGTTACTAGTTACTTTAGTTACTCCGCTACATTCATCTGTTACAGCTTTAGTTACTAGTTACTTTAGTTACTCCGCTACATTCATCTGTTACAGCTTTAGTTACTAGTTACTTTAGTTACTCCACTACATTCATCTGTTCCAGCTTTAGTTACTAGTTACTTTAGTTACTCCGCTACATTCATCTGTTACAGCTTTAGTTACTAGTTACTTTAGTTACTCCAGCTACATTCATCTGTTCCAGCTTTAGTTACTAGTTACTTTAGTTACTCCGCTACATTCATCTGTTACAGCTTTAGTTACTAGTTACTTTAGTTACTCCGCTACATTCATCTGTTACAGCTTTAGTTACTAGTTACTTTAGTTACTCTGCTACATTCATCTGTTACAGCTTTAGTTACTAGTTACTTTAGTTACTCCACTACATTCATCTGTTACAGCTTTAGTTACTAGTTACTTTAGTTACTCTGCTACATTCATCTGTTCCAGCTTTAGTTACTAGTTACTTTAGTTACTCCGCTACATTCATCTGTTACAGCTTTAGTTACTAGTTACTTTAGTTACTCCGCTACATTCATCTGTTCCAGCTTTAGTTACTAGTTACTTTAGTTACTCCGCTACATTCATCTGTTCCAGCTTTAGTTACTAGTTACTTTAGTTACTAGTTACTTTACACATTAAGATTCCTGCACACAGAACACATGTAGTTTATAAAATCTGATGTTTTATTATAAAGTAAACTAAACACACACACACTAGGGCTGGGAAAAAAATCGATTTGATTTAAAAATCGAGTTGGTAGGTCAAATCGATTCATATTTTCAAAAAATTGAATTTTTTAGATTTTTTTTCAGTCCAAATACAGTATAAATAATTTGGATGTTTAACAATCTTTGTTGCACACTGCACAGTGACTTTTCTGTTAGAGAAAGGGTTTGCCTTTGCAATTTTGTTTATGTTGATGCATTTTAATTAAATACAATAAATATATATTTTTTAAATATATTTACAGTTCGCAGTTATTTTGTTTTAAATGGAAGGGGGTAAAAATCGAATTGTAAATCAAGTTTTTTATAAAAAATCGCAGATTTTTTTTAGGGGAAAAAATCGCCCAGCTCTAACACACACACACACACACACACACACACACATACAAGCCCTTACAGTCAATATAACTGATGATTAGAACATTAAACACACAGCTGTTTGGATCCTTTACACTTATCTAAAATGCTAAGATTTTTCTGCATTGAGTACTTTTAATACATATAAGTACATTGTGTGTTTGTGTGTCTGTGTGTGTCTGTCTGCCTGTGTGTGTGTGTGTTTATGTGTGTGTGTGTGTGTCTGTGTGTGCCGATAGGACCACGTGGGCGACCTAGCAGCTCAGATCAGTGAGGACGAGGCCGAGGAGTTTGTGATCGAGTGTCTGGGCACGCTGGCCAATCTCACCATCCCCGACCTGGACTGGGCGCTGGTTCTCAAGGAGTACAACCTGGTGCCGTACCTGAAGGACAGACTCAAACCAGGTGTGTGTGTGTGTGTGTGTGTGTGTGTGTGTGTGTGTGTGTGTGTGTGTGTGTGTGTGTGTGTGTGTGTGTGTGTGTGTGTGAAGGACTGATTCCTCCCTGCATGGTCTTCATCAGAGTGTTTTGTCACACGGGGAAAATGATTGATGGCGAGATGAAGCCTCACGAAGCTACTCGAGGCTTCATTTGCTCACAACACCACCTGTTGGTCAAAGAGCGTAAATACAGGACGATAGATTACAGATGATCTACTTCAGGGGTTCTTCAACGTTTTTTTTAAGCCAAGGACCCCTTAACTGAGAGAGAGAGAGAGAGAGAGAGAGAGAGAGAGAGAGAGAGAGAGAGAGAGATGTATTATATATAGTATTATATGTATGTTTGTTCTTATGCTTTGGCAACACAGATGTATTATTTTTTGTCATGCCAATTAAGCAACTTGAAATTGAGAGAGCGTGAGAGAGAGAGAGAGAGAGAGAGAGCAGGGACCCCATACTACTTATATTGTTTAAATTAAGTTGCATAATGAACTGGGCCTACTGTAACATGTAGGGCGGCCTAAAGCCTTTATACCTATTAAGCATACAATACTAAGCTATTCAAATAGCCTAATAATTGTCATGATTTTATAAATCACAGTGAACCTTAGGATGAACTGTATTTGTGTGTGGCTATTTTAGAGACTACCTTACCTATAGGCCAGTAAGCCGATCATCAGAGGGGAGTTATATTTGCTAATAATATGTTAGATTCATATTAAGACAGCTGAGATATGAAAGGGGGGAGAGAGGGGAGAGAAATGCAGGAAACGCTGTACCAACTGAGCTAACCCGGCCACATAAGACTTTTTAATGTTTTGAAAAAACTTAACAATACAACACAAAAATTAACAATAATTTGGAGGCCCCCCTGCATTGACTCTGAGGACCCACTGGGGTTCCCGGAACCTGTGTTTAAGATCCTGATCTAAGTGATCTGTGATGCACTGTATCAGAGACATTTTTTTGACGGTAAATAAGCAGTTTCCACGTAATCCAAATTTATATCAATATAGTGTGTATTTTCTTTGGTATACACTATATAATCATCATAACTGTATAGTAAACATATGCAAATCAATCCTTTTGGTCATAATATAGTTATAGCAGGACGGGCAATATTAGTATTCTTAAACTGGGGTTGCCAATGGATTAAGTGGGCGGTGAATGTGCTCGTTTAGATCATGGATGTGTAATACTACCGTGTAGATTCACGGAAAACTTCCGGAAGCTTTCGAAGACCCCCGGCACAGAACGTAACATCGCTTGTGAAAATGTATCTTAAACCCCCTGTTACAGAACACACCGTCATGACAAGCCTGCCACAGTTCTCTCATCTATCTCCCTTTAAAACCTGAGTCCTGGTCTCTCCTCCCCCCCCCCATGCATCCCACTATCAGTGAGGGGTCACTGCTCAGGGATGATATGAGGACACAGGACCCTCGTTAGGGTCTGGGTCTGGGCCTTATCTTTACCTTTGATGACCAGTGACCCCCCTAACCTCAGTTTTCCTTCCTCTTTATTACAGCAGAAATACAAAGCAGAGTGCAATATGTTTAGTTATTTAATTTGCATTGATAGTAAATGGTGAAAATAACAGACAATTGGCATTCCTAATTGTGATTATTTTGACTGATATTGCGATTGCGATGTGATTCATGATTGTAGAGGACATTATACATTTTTTTTTATCATTATTGTCACTTTCATGGCCAAATATTAAATAAAAAAAATAAAAAGATTTTAGTGTGATTTTTATGCGAGGCTCTGTACCAAAGAAAGATTTGTCTCTTTAATCTGTAGGATATTATTTGTAGGCTGGCACGTCTCTGCAGCGGCACAATACTTCATTCAGAATGGTTTGACACATATTTAGCTTTTTACAAATATTAGGATGCGATTAGGATATTGCACAACTCTATATTACAATTTAGATAAAATTGCGTTTGATTGTGCAGCCCTAATCAAGACAGAGCCTTCAAACGACTGAACTCGGACAGATGGGGACCCTTATAGTCCCAGAACGTGAACGTTTTCTCTGCTGCTAATGTTTCCGAGGATCAGTGAAGTGGTTTTTGTCAGTCACCCTCTCCACTTGTTCTTTTCCCTGATGTCAGGTTCTGCGGAGGACGATCTGATCCTGGAGGTGGTGATCATGATCGGCACCGTCTCCATGGATGACTCCTGTGCCGCCATGTTGGCCAAGTCTGGCCTCATTCCTGCTCTCATTGAGCTGCTCAACGGTGAGAAACTCAAGTTCTCCAAAGCAGTATGAAACGGATGATCTAGTATTTTTTTCATTTTATTTTTATGCTAGTGACTTAGACTACATTTACATCACTACGTTATGGTTTTTAAGGGTTAGTTTCGTGCCAAAAGCGATCTCTGTGCACACGTGTTTTTAGTAGAAGAATTAATCTCTGTTTAAACTAACACGTCCAAACCAAAATATCTCATCAACATTCAGCGCTTATTTCTACGTCCAATATTTTCTGATATAAAACAAAAATTGAAAACGGTTTAATGTGAACACAAGGAAATGTCTATTAAGTCACTAACTATGGCAGAAGGAGGTGACACGATGGTTATTGAGCCGATGGCCCACTGATGAAGATGAAGTATATTTGAAGTTTTAAGAACTGGGTAAATGTAAAACTGTTCAGTAGTTAAAATCTTGATTGTTACAAAATTCTTGAAAGGAAGTTCATAGAAATGTGAGCAATCGGATGGGAATGTTGCCGTCTCCACAGTACTCCATGTATAGTTTTTAAGAGATTGATATGAATATACAATTTCAGATTCATGAAGTGATCCACTTGAATCCTTGTTCACTTCTCTCCTCTTCTCTACCCGTTTCCATCTCAGCCCAACAAGAGGATGACGAGTTTGTGTGTCAGATTGTGTACGTCTTCTACCAGATGGTCTTTCACAAAGCTACCAGGGACGTCATCGTCAAAGACACGCGTATCCTTTCTGCTTATAAGTGAAGTATTATATAGCACACATTCCTGTCCCATTCGATGAGATGGATGTTTAGAGACATGAGACAAAAATGTTCAGTAGTTTCCACCTCAAGTTGTTCTCTGGTGCTCTCCAGAATGACTTCAGGGTATGTCTCTATCGCTACACCTGCACAACTACGTTTTGGTTTCAAAAATGAATATCTTTTGCTACGTTTACGCCTCGCGTCCACACTAGTTTGGCGCTTCAGAGCCCTCAAAACAGAGACATTTGGAAACACTGCTGACCCCGTTTTGGTTCTAAAAGTCCGGGGTTGCTTTGTGGTCTGGACGGGCACAAACGGAGACCTTTGGAAACAAGGACACACGTCAGTCAATCTTATCTGTTAGGTAGCTTACAGACCTTTCAGTAACAGCGCCACCTCGGCATCGGTCCAAGATAATAACGCCTTACTCTTACTTTTCACCCTTGTTGTTCTTTCTCCAAAGTATTTTCTGTATTTTTAACTTCTACATCCATGATCTTCAACCGCAGAGTAAAGTCAGACAATCTGCTTCCTGTTTACATTGCATGTCATTCAGCTGACGCTTTTATCCAAAGCAACTTATAATTGCTATATATCAGAGGTGGCACACCTCTGGAGCAACTAGGGATTAAGTGTCTTGCTCAGGGACACATCGGTTGATGTATCGCACGCACGTGCCCAGTGTGTGTGTACGGTCATGTGATATGTGTCGTCAGATGTGTTAATATGGCCGGAGATTACTTCTGCTACTGGAGCTTGAAACTCTTTCAAGACGGAGATCTTTTTTTGTCTCAAAAAGACACTTAAAGGACAATTCCGGTGCAAAATGAACCCAGGGGTTAATAACATGTGTACCGAGTCGACCGTTCTCTGGGATATGTTTTCATGCTAATCGAATGCGTCTCTAGCTTGAAACAAACTAGCGCAAACCAGTGATTAGCTTCTAATGCTAGCTTTCAGGGCAGAGGGTAAATTGCTATTTCTACACCACTAACAAGGCACAAAATATTACCACACTTCCACAGCAGCATAATGAGGGTCCCTACATGTAAACCGAAGCATTGAGAACTTTGGAGGTGTACAGACACTTTATTAAAAAGCTAGATTATAAAGACAGTAAACATGAACGCTACTGTCTTTATAATCTGTCTTTTTAATAAACTGTCTGTGAAAACATAGTAGTGTAGATGTAGCCAATGAGTCCTACTTCTGTTTTCAACCCTCTGTGTATTCTAAACTGCCTGTAATTGTACACAGTTGTGGTCAGCGGTGGCGGCTCGTGTCAAATTACAAATATGCTCTCTGTCAGCACATTCTGATTGATGCTTTTCTGTCTGCGTGAAGAATACAACAGGAATATATGAGATGTAAGATTGCTGTGGGAGGAAGGTGTTCACTTCATCGCAGCGGTTCCTTTTGGCCGCAGGGCACCTGTCTCCCGTCTCTCTGTCTTTTTAAATGAAAGAGTGGGAGAATACCACAGCTCCACCACATCCCCATCCCCATCCGTCCCCCTGCGACTGATTAAAAGACAAGCAAATGATTCAGCATTGAAACGTCCCAGAGAGGATGCCATTGTTCCTTTCCTTGAGTCCTGATCTCAGAAGCCCCAGCGTACCTCATCGACCTGATGCACGATAACAACGCAGAGATCCGCAAAGTCTGCCACAACACGCTGGACATCATTGCCGTGAGTAAACCCAGGCCTCATAGACATGTCGACACGTCAGCGGGAGCAATTTAGGTTACTTTTCCCATTTGATACTTGAATTAAAAGTTAAAAGCCTCTAGCTCACCCAGTAAGAGTGTTCGCCACATGTTGGCTGAGTCCTTTGCAGCAGGGTGGGTTTGAATCCAACCTGCTGCCCTTTGCTGCGTGTCATCCCCCATCTCTCTCCCCCTTTCCTGTCTATCTGCTGTCACTGTATAATACAGGAAAAAAGACCTCAAAAATACTCAGCATGAATTGTTTTAACTGATGATTATCAGGGTTTTACCTACCGCCATAAGGCTTAGGCGCAGCACACAAGCTGTTTTTGGAAAGCACATAAGCTGATGAATAAATGTAAAAGTCAAAGTGGAGAGCAAAACTAACTATATGTTGTAAAATGACTTTTTTGGTCTGTAAAATGTCAGAAAATGGTGAAGAATGTGGATCAGTGTTTTCCAAAAAGCCCAAGATGACGTCCACTCAAAAGATATTCAGTTTACTGACACTAGGAAATAGTCACATTTAACAATCTGACATCACACAAGTTTTACTTTTTTTACATAAAAAATTACTCAAAGGGATTATCAAAATAGTTGGCGATTAATTGAATACTTGACAACTAATCCATTAATCTTTGCAGCTCTGAATGGGACCGATTGGCAGTGAAACGGATGCGTTTGGGGGTCTGGGGGTCGACTTTGGTAGTACAGCTTTGAAAAGGACATGTTCAAAAACCTTTGGAAGCTGTTTGTTTTCTACAATAATCACCAGTCATGAAATGAAATGTAAGATCAAAATTAAGTCTTTGAACTCTATTCAAATCACACAAAAAAAAACTACCAAATTGTCCTGCAGTATTTTCATATTTTCATGCTGCTCAATCCCATTTCCATACAAACGTGAGAGGTTTTCCACAGTCCTCCCCTCCTCCCGATGTGCCCGAGTCAGATTTGACATCAGCGATTAACGAACCGATGAACCCCCCGGATCGCCCCGTGACTGACAGGTGTGGTCAGCTCCCAGTCCGCGTGTGATCGCTGCCAGACCTCAGATCAGCGTAATTAGCTGTAGATTATAGCCAGGCAGTGTAGCGGGGGCAAAGGAAGTGTTTCATTGAAATTATCAGTGAGACCTATTAAGCTGCGGGGCCACATGAAAGGCAGCTGGCGGGCTCTGTTGTGTGTCAGCGGCTGGACAGCAGAGGTGAGAGAGAAAGCAGAACCGTGGACAGACACACACACGCACACACACACACACACGCAATCATTACTGCTCGGCTGTGCTGGATCCTGTTGGCAGCACACGCCATAACTGGCCAGTCCTGAAATGTTTGCCTTTGATCAATGTGGCCCTGCTCATGTAAAAACACACACACACACACAGTTTCACAAGGAACTTTGTAGATGCTCCAAGTGGGACGGAGGCCTAATTCACTGTGATCTATTCTTAGCCTGGCTACATTTCCAAAGGAATATGTCGGGGGGGGAAAAAAAAATCTCCCAGAAGGTGCCGTGCACTGCCTCACTCCGGCTGTAATGAGCTCATTCTATCATGAGCTCAGCCGCTAATAACTGATGAGTCATATTAAACTAATATCGGTGCCTTAATTGCTGAGCATGAGTCACGCTGCCGCTTCAGCCTCTGACGAATCAGCACGCTGACACAACGTGTCGCCTCCAGCCTCTGTGTGGCGGTCAACAGGCCCGTTGGAGCGCGGGGGTCCTCGGGTTGGGTGGCTGTCAGGGCCCACGGGGGCTCTGCTTTGCATCGGAATGATTAATCTTTCTTTTTCGCGGTCTCAAAGGCCGCCTTTATCGCTCCCCCTTCAGAAAAGAAAACACTGTGGTCGTCTCTGTCGCCGAGCCACGCACGCAAACAGCCGAGCCGGCCGGACGGAGGTGTTTATTAGCTGAAGAGAGGAGGACGGAGACGACACACAGTCGCACATAGTGTACATGTTATGGATGATATGGATATGGAGCTGTTGATTAAAGTGCCCATATTTTGAAAAAATCACTTTTTTTTTCGTCTCTGGTGCTTCCATACACATACAAACTTGGAAATAAAACCCCATCCATGCTGTTTTGAGTGAGATCCGGTTTCTGAATGTGTCCTGCCTTCAGCCTCCTGGTGAGCTGTTCAAAATCGGCAGGATTTTCTACATCAGTAGCCGAGACGAGGTGGCTAACCATAGCATGCTAGCGCTAGCAAAACATTCCTACAACACACTAGCCTAGAAATCTAAATGCACCCTAGCGGCAGCAAATGTAATTTGCAGCCAGGGAGGTCTAGGCACTCTGCGTTGACTTGCGAGCTGGAAAAACCAAACTGGTTTTGGTCAGGCCAATCACATCGTGTATAGAGTCGGTGGGCGGGGCTTATGGCTGCTGCTGCTGCTGCTGGTGAACAGCAGTCTTCTGGAAGACTTGGAGTTCAGCTTTTCTTTGAGAAAAGAACAAAGAACGGCACAGAAGTCATTCTTAAAAAGGGAAGATGTGTTCGGAGTTTTAAGTTTAACCTATCAACTAGCTCCGCTACCTTCTTCGTTGCTCTGATTGGTTGTAGCGCTATCCTGTTGCGTGCAGAGGGGATTTGAAAGACAACCGTTTATCCTGCCCCTCGGATTGAGCCCTGACCAATGGTGAGTTCCCAGACCCAACATCTTGATGTGGGTCTGGCTTGTCGGGCTAACAACACACACTGATTCACCATAATCTACAAAAGAGTGAAAAGAGCGATTCAAGACGGAGGCTATTGTTGCCAACGCAGCACACACTGCATCACAGAAGAAACTTTTAGCTGTTTAGAAAACAGTGAAATAGTCCTTTTTTTTAACCAAAGGTCACACGTGTATTATCCAAAGCAGAACTATTCAACAATCGAGTGTGTGTGTGTGTCAAGTGCTCACAATGCAGTATTTTGCCAATGATTTCGGTCTCCCTCCTCTCTCTCCAACATCACCCCAGGAATATGACGAGGAGTGGGGAAAGAAGATCCAGAATGAGAAGTTCCGCTGGTACAACGGTCAGTGGCTGGAGATGGTGGAGAACCGCCTGATGGATGAAGAGGGAGAGCCCTTTGTGTTCGGGGAGGACGGAGAATCCTTCATCGGGACCAGAGACATCCTGGAGAGACCCGACCTGTTCTACAGCGCCGGTACTGAAGGATTTAAAGGAACACGCCGACTTATTGGGAATTTAGCTTATTCACCGTAACCCCCAGAGTTAGATAAGTCGATACATACCCTTCTCATCTCCGTGCGTGCTGTAACGCTGTCTGACGGCTCCAGCGGCATCAGGCCAGCACAGAACCAGCAGGTGAATGGTTCCAGTAATCCTACTGCTCTGAATAAGTGACAAAATAACGCCAACATGTTCCTAAGTAAATGTTGTGATTTATAGAGTCACAGCGTGTACAACAAACAACGTAACATGAGACACAGCCGTCTTCTAACTGTAAACAAACCGGGAAACTATATTCTCAGGCGGAAGAATATAGTACTTGGGCGGAGTGATATGCTCACAGCAAGCCTATCTGAGAATATAGTTCCCGGTTTGTTTGCTGTTAGAAGATGGCTGTGTCTCATGTTACGTTGTTTTTTGTACACGCTGTGACTCTACAAATCACAACATGTAAATAGGAACATGTTGGCATTATTTTGTCACTTTTGTCACAATTCGAGCTAGCAGTAGGCTAGTTGGAACCAGTTACCTGCAGGATCTGTGCTAAGCTAAGCTAATGCTGGAGCCGTCAGACAGCGTTACAACACGCACGGAGATGAGAAGGGTATGTATCGACTTGTCTAACTCTAGGGGTTACGGTGAATAAGCTAAATTCCCAATAAGTCGGCGTGTTCCTTTAAAGGGAATGGTTCTTTTATACTGGGAAAAACCTGAGAGTGATTAAGATGAGAAGATTTGATGCCAACGCTTGTTTTTCATGTTTTATTGTCGTTTCATCCAGACGGGATCATGTCAGCAGACGGCGCCATCAGTCCGGAGTTCTACACCGACTTCCCGAATGGAGAGCTGGGACAGACGGGATACATGGGCAGGTAAGGAGCTCTCTGCTCATCCGAGGCTACATCTACACTCTGTAGAGGGAATGATGTCCAAAATGAGGCCCTAAGGCCTGTCAAATCTGACTCCAATTTATTAATTCCCGCGCCTTCTTACATCGGTTTACCAGAACACAAGGATCAATCTGAGACGAAGAGTTCAGTTGACCAAAGTTTACTGAGTCCAGCATAAGAGTTACACACAATTGTGCACTTTCGCCGCATAAATTGCCCAATTTCCGCGCAAAATATGGGGGGCTTGCGTGATTTCATAATCCCCGCATTTTCGTTACAAAAAAGTCCCATAATATATCTTAGCAGAAAGTTGAAAAATGTTGCGTTTACTTCACACAAGAGCAGCCATTTTCACCCTGTTGCCATGGGAACGTTATGAAGTGATGGGGGGGGGAATCTTTTTTTTCTTTTTCATCAAACTGCAATTTTTGCAATTTCATCGCATAAAATTGCATAAATATCATATAGCATATTCCATCGCAGTTTTTAAGAAAGCGTGCCGCATAATCAAGGACTTTTGCCCGCAACAATCACAAAAAAACTCTATCGGATCCCTGCCATCACACACACGCACACACACACACACACACACACACACAGAAGTCTGTATTGCTATCTTTGTGGGGACATATCATTGACATAATGCATTCCCTAGCCCCTTACCCTAACCTTAACCATCACCACTAAATGCCTAACCTTAACCCTTACCCTAACCTTAACCATCACAACTAAATGCCTAACCTTAACCCTTACCCTCACCTTAACCATCACAACTAAATGTCTAACCTTAACCATCACCACTAAATGCCTAACCTTAACCCTTACCCTAACCTTAACCATAACCTAATTCTAACCCTAATCCTAAAACCAAGTCTTAACCCTCAAACAGCCCTTTAAACTCGTGGGGACCAGCATTTTGGTCCCCACAAGGCTGTGCAGACCCCACAAGTATACAGAAGTCCCCGGTTTTTGGACCCCACGAATATAGTAAAACAGGTACACACACAACCTGATTATGAATGCGAGTGTGTCGGAGGCTGTCAGCAGGGCAGGTTGTCTTTGTCCAGAAACACTGACTGTGTCGGAGAGGAAACGCTAAACTGCGAGTGTTTCCCCCCACCCCGCTCGTATTTGTTTCTCTGAATCGCTATTCGCTGATCTGTGTTCCTGAGCCGGGCCCGGCCTGAGTCAACAAGCCTCACCGGTCCCAGAAGGCATCGCTCCACCCCCCCGAGCAGCAGTACTCTCAGCTCTGAGAACAACCACTCTCCGGCCGTCTTCTCTCGCTCCTCTGTGGCTCCAAAATATCAGCTCCTTCAGTCCCAAAACACCGCTGACATTCCACAGGTTGAATCATGAAACTGAAGCCTGGGAATCACCAAATCTATCTCGCTATCGCTAAAAATGGACTCTGAGTCCGTTTTTACGCTACGCTGCAGCCTGAGATGATGAATAGTTGAGGAAATAGAGAGTTTATTGTGAGTAATTTGTCTTGTATATTATCAAACTTCCCTTTCGCGTGCGATAAAGCTCGTGTCGATGGACTTTCTTTTGCTCGCCAGCAGGAATGTTTAGTTTGGCTGCTGTTGAGAGGCTGACTGTGACGACTTGTCAGTCCGAACAAGAGAGAAATCCCTTCACTCATTACTTACTGTCTCTTTTTCTCCTTCCTTTCTCTCTCTCTCTCTCTTCCTTCCCTCTCCCTCTCTCGGCTTTGTCACTGATACCTTTAAAACATACTGCGAGCGCTGGGGGAATGGGCGTCTGTGAGACTGTTTTAATTTGGCCGCTGTACTCTGAGTGATCCAGGTTAACATAATAATCAAAGCCAGCTCCGCCGCTTATTTTAAACTATGTGTGAAACACGGTGTGAATGAAGGCTTCTTTTTAATCTTAAATGGACGTAATACTGTACGATCACTATTAATTGTGTGAATAAAATAACTAGAAAATGAAGATTATGGGTTGATTTTAGTGTATCTTTAAGATAGTGTCTTTAGCTGCAACGAACAATTATTTCCATTGTCTATTTTAATGTGTGGATTATTTTCTGGATGAATGGATTAGTAGTTTGGGCTCTAAAAATGTGAGAAAATTGTGAAAAATGTGGATCAGTGTTTCCCCAACTCAAAGATAATCAGTTTACTGTCACAGAGAAGAGAAGAAACTAGGAAATATTCACATTTAACAAGCTGGAATCCCCTTTTTTTCAAAAGAAAATGATTAAACAATTTTAAAAGAGTTGACAATTTATTTAATAGTTGACAACTAATTGATTAATCTTTGTGCTGATGTGTGAAGAAACTGCAGTACAAGGAACGCCTGAAGCAAACTTTAACATGGGGTTTTAATGAATTTATTAACCCTCATGTTGTCCTTGGGTCAAATTTGACCTGTTTTCAAAGTTTTTTTTAATATTAGAAAATAGGATGTCAAAATAAGCACCGAAAATGTAAAAAAAAATAAAATTAAAAAAAAGACAAAAAATTGGGAAAAGCAACAAAAAAAATAAAAAAAAACGTCTTAAACACTGAAAAAAAGACGTCAAAGCGCCCAAAACATTAAAAAAGTGACAAAACTTTGTAAAAAGGCGACAAAACGCTAGATAAAGTGATATCAATTTTGAAAAAAGGGACCCAAACATTGAAGAAAAAAAAAGAAAACGTAGAAAGAAGCGGCTAAAATCTTGAGACAGGGGACAACAAAAGGGTTAAGACAGACCAGTCGTCGCTGACCAGACTGTTCAATCGCTCCTACAGACTCGTCCTCCATAGGTGGAAATTTGGACGCCCGTGGCTCAGGACAAAGATGGAGCTGTCTAGTAGGGCTGTGCAATTAATCAAAATGTAATCGTGATTATGATTTCGGCTCCCAACGATCACAAAAACAGAATACTGGAGAAAAACAATTATTTAGCTCATGTTTTGCCAGTAAACTCTTATTTTCTCTTGTGTTCTGAATGAAAAAATAAAGTTTAAAATAGGAAAAGTATTAAAGGTATTGTGGAGGATTTTCCCGTATTTTAGAAAAGATCCGCCCTCTGTGCTTTTTTAAAAAATGCACATGCGCAACACTCTGCCTGCTCCCGAGAGGGAACGCCTATTAAACGTGTGCACGAGAGTGCACTGTTTACAAGTTTGCTGTCGGCATGGCTCATACAAGCCTACTTTCCAAAAGAAGATTTGCACTTTTTCACAAGTTGAGATGTTTACCGTGTGTGCGCGGTGCATGACTTGTGCCAGGGCTAGCATCGCTAATCATAGCTTACATCAACTTTTACTAGCAGTGATTTTAAACGGATTTCTCTAAATAGCCAAACTTTACCTGTGGAGTAGAAACTTCACGACTGAGGCATCAGTGGGAAGCCCAACCTGTGCTTTTAGCGCACGCCAGCGTGTGAAATATTCTCCCAAAAGCTTCAATGCTTCAATGAATGGCTGAAACCGTAGCTCAAGCTCACCACACATATACACCTGAAAGCTAGGGACGTAAACATATCACCAGAATGATTGACAACCAGGAGGACCAATAGTCTTGATGATCCACCCGGAAAAAGAAAATCCTCCACTATACCTTTAACGCAAAGTTCCCAGTTGTATGTGTTTTTTTTTTTTACTGTTGATTTATTTAACTTTTCCACTGTTTTTGAAGTTGAATAACTGCAATGTGTAAAATAACTGTAATCGTGTTAAATTATCGTCATTTCAATATTGACCGAAATAATCGTGATTGTATTTTTTTCCATACTCGAGCAGCCCTAACTAACGCAGTTGTCAATTTCCCATCCAGCGCTCGCGTCGTTTAAACAGCAAATGTTCAGTTGGTTTGCCGACTAAACCACCTTCAGACTTTAGCCGTAATAGGACAGCCCGGTCTCACGGCAGCTCGTGATACGGTCACGTTATTGAATCTATTGAAGCGTGGACGGGACACGATAATGTCGTGTTTTTTTTCGTGTGGCGATTGCGAATTTTAAAGCAATGTACAGTACAGGCCAAAAGTTTGGACACACCTTCTCATTCAATGCGTTTCCTTTTTATTTTCATGACTATTTACATTGTAGATTCTCACTGAAGGCATCAAAACTATGAATGAACACATATGGAATTATGTACTTAACAAAAAAGTGTGAAATAACTGAAAACATGTCTTATATTTTAGATTCTTCAAAGTAGCCACCCTTTGCTTTTTTTTATTAATAAGGGAAATAATTCCACTAATGAACCCTGACAAAGCACACCTGTGAAGGTAAAACCATTTCAGGTGACTACCTCATGAAGCTCATTGAGAGAACACCAAGGGTTTGCAGAGTTATCAAAAAAAAGCAAAGGGTGGCTACTTTGAAGAATCTAAAATATAAGACATGTTTTTCAGTTATTTCACACTTTTTTGTTAAGTACATAATTCCATATGTGTTCATTCATAGTTTTGATGCCTTCAGTGAGAATCTACAATGTAAATAGTCATGAAAATAAAAAGGAAACATATTGAATGAGAAGGTGTGTCCAAACTTTTGGCCTGTACTGTATTTCAATGGGAAGCATATTTCGTGATTGTATGTATTTCCATAATCGAGCACTGTCTGGTAGAAAGGGGCGTGAGTGTGAACGCAAACACGCCGACTGGCGAATCAAAGAGCGCTTTAAGAGGCCATCGGGACGTGACCGGGGCGCCAGGGAGTGGAGGGAGGGAAACGTACAGGAAGGTGAGCGCCGTCACAATCAGGTGACGGGGGGCGAGGCCTGGTTCTCTACCGGTGCCTGGCGAACTCGAGCCATATATGGCGCCATTTTGTTGCTAACTGGCCATCACCTCCTGTTAGCATTCCACTGACCGCCATTTTTTTTTTACGTCACTTTGACTGCGAATAACTTTACATCAGAAATGTTTAAAGACTCTATTTGTCCGTTGTTTAGTTCCAAAGAAACACGACAATGTATAAAAGGCTCCATTACCTTGTAGCTCACGTTATGGCTCCGTAGCAGACGCTTTTATAAAAATAGGCTAACGATTGTGTCATAACCACGAGACTTACTGTCACACAGTAGAGGAATTACCGTATAGTACAGGAGAAGCTCTCAGCCAGTTTGGACTTCCATTAGCTGTTTAGGTTTAATTACTAATGTTAACTAGCATGTTAGTGATCAATAATTAGCCTGTGTCTATGTTATCTCCTTACATATACCTACGCTCTCCGTCTCTGTAAGATTGGGAATGATTGAGATTTCTCTCGGCACAGCTACCAGAAGACTTCACACTTTCAGACACGTTGCTCACGTCACATTCTCTCAGTTGGAGGCTGCTCAGTAAAGCAAGAGATCACCGGAAAAGTGCTTCTAATATCCTTCACTGATCTCCGTCCAGAGCAACGGGGTCTGTTGGTCCATTATATTCTGTCTATGTTCAGTACCGAGGAATATTTTTTGTATCTGTATTGTCGCCCCAAAATTGTCGGCAAAAATCCTTGATTATCGGCACGTTTTCTTAAAAAATGCGATGGAATATGCTATATGATATTTATGCAATTTTATGCCATGAAATTGCGGGAACTTGCAAAAACTGGTTTGATGAAAAAGAGAAAAAAAAAGTGATTCAACTTTCTGCTAAGATATATTATGGGACTTTTTTGCAATGAAAATGCGGGGATTATGAAATCATGCAAGCCCCGCATATTTTGCACGTAAATCGGCGATTTATGCGGCAAAAGTGCGTCGTATTTGAAATATAATGCAAAAATCTAAATAATATTTCATGTACATATATTCAGAATAGCGAAGTGTCTCACAAATAGCCTTATAAAACGCAAGTATAAACAACATTACAATAGGATATCTACAGTTCAGTAGGAAAATTATAGATCAAATCACACCTTGTCAACTCAAAAACAAACTGATTTCATGCTACTACTCAGACTCCATTTGGTGGGTACGGTGATACCTTAGTGCTTTCCAGGGTCATTGTTCTGTCTGTCCCTTTTTCCAAATCCTGCTGCTCCCCCCCTCGCATAAATATGCAGACTTTGCCTGTTTATGCGTTGAATAATGCAATCGCATAATTGCGTTTTTCTGGAGGGACTGATTAGTGTGCTTGTAAACGCAGGTCAGATCCTGGAAGTCCAGGCTGGGGGTGTGACTAGTCACCGGTCGTTTAGCCGCAGAACCGGGCCCACGTGCAGGCAGGCCGGTGGCTTGTGTGACTCCAGTGTTCCCACAACCTCCCTTTTTAGCCGGGCGCTCAAATCCCCCCTGACAGCCGTAGTGTACAGAGGGGAAAAAGACATATTTCTGCCCAGAGAGGAGGGAGAGGAGTGGGGGGGATATGCTGCACGCTGTGTAACTGAGCGCTGGAAGTGATTTGGCTAAAAACAACACGTCATTATAGGCGCTCGCAGGGGCAAAGCAAACAGCTCGTATTTTATAAAGGCCGGCCCGGGAGAGGAGAGGGCCGACAGAAAGACGGGGCTCTACGTGTGAGACGCGTTGTCGTCCATCAGAGCCCAGTTTATCCAGCAAGAGTCCCGACTAGGGCTGCTCCCTCTTAGTGGATTAGTCGACTAATTAGTCGTTTTGGTCTTAGTAGACTAAGATTTCTTTAGTCCATTAGTCATTTTTTTATGCTTATTCATGCTTAATTACTCATTTCCAAGAAACTTATGAGCACACACGACCTCCCCCTCTTTCCTTCTTCACTCCATACACCACTTTACATTCCCTACACTCTGGTATAGTCCAAAGAGAATAAATGCAGGCAAAAAAAAATGTAAATGATAAGGACTTCCTTGGACTGATTATGCACTTTTATACACAAGATTTAAAGTGGTGCTTTTGCAGGATTAATTGTTGAGAAACTCAGTTTTACAGATGGTTAATTAACTACATTTATATTGTGCTTTTCTAGTCTTAACCACCTCTCAAAGAGCACAGCTCTGTCAATTAAATCAACTAATCGATTAGTCGACTAAATCCTATAAGTGTTAGTCGACTAAGAATTTCTTTAGTCGAGGACAGCCCTAGTCCCGACGAGGCCAGCCGAGGTGACCCCCCCCCGTAGCCCGACACAGACTCCCAGCAGCTGGTCAGAAGGTGGAGCGTGAAATCGGGCCTCCGCCCTGTGTATCCACATCCCCATAGTAAATGATTTATACGGTGTAGATACAGGCCTTTTATCGTCCCCTCAACAGGCCCCTGTTGCCGGGCGCAGGGCGGCCAGGTCCTCCAGGTTTGGCCGCCAGCCTCCGCCCTCGTCAGCGCCGCCATGTTTTGACATCTCTGTGTTTTTTATGGCTTGGCTGCTCGGCTGTTTACCCCTCCAGCCGTTAGCAGTCTGGATCTCACACACTCGTTGTGGACGTCCAGCACTTGCAGCCGGGCAGATGAATATTACATTAACTTTTTATGAGCTTTTTTTTTTTTTTGGCGCTGGGACTTGAGTGATTGGTCCAGTCCTGAGGGTCGAGGGGGGTCGGGGGGGATTTCCAGGCAGATGTTTGGTGTCAGAGCTCCACCTTGTGGTGGTGGTGCTGATGTTTAATGGTTCCAGTGTCTCCTTCAGATGTTGAACCTGCTGCAGGGATTTGGTCAGATCTGGCTCTCAGTCGGTGTTCCAGTTCATCCTGAAAGCTGTAAAAGTGACAAAAAACTTGGGAAAAAAAGTGACAAAAATCTTAGATACAAATTTACCAAAAGAACATTGGAAAAAAGTGACAAAAATCTTGGAAAAAAGTGACAAAAAAATTTGAAAAAAGTGACAACAACTTGGGAAAAAAGTGCCAAAAAACGTGACAAAAATCTTGGTGGTGGTCAGATCTGGCTCTCAGTCGGGTTTCCAGTTCATCCCAAAGCTGTTAAAATGACAAAAAACTTGGAAAAAAAGTGACAAAAAAAATTTGAAAAAAGTGACAAAAAATTGGAAAAAAAGTGACAAAAAACGGGACAAAAATCTTGGATAAAAATTTACAAAAAAAACATTGGAAAAAAGTGACAAAACTTGGAACAAAAGACTTGGTGGTGGTGGTGGTGCTGTTTTCTGGTTCCAGTCTCTTCTCCAGATGTTGAACCTGCTGCAGGGATTTGTTCAGATCTGGCTCTCAGTCGGTGTTCCAGTTCATCCCAAAGCTGTAGGATGTGGGAGGGGGGGTTCTTCCGCACCAAAACTGGGAAACGGTTTCTTTATAGAGGCATTTCTTTACGGACTTTGTGCACGAGAGCATTATCCTTTAGAAACGGGCTGGAGTCAAACACAAAAAAAGTGAAAAAAGTGACAAATATCTTAGAAAAAAGTGACAAAAATGTCGGGAAAAGTATGAAAGCGTCGACCAATTTTAGTTGAAAATTTTGACCCAGGAAAAAAAAAAAACTTGCAGGTTGACAGGAAGACATCACAAGGGTTAGATGCTGCCCCCGTCCACAGCAGGACATCGCTGAGCCAATACACCGACTATGGAGAAGAAGCTTATCCAACCACTCTTCAAAACATCCAAACTATCCCTTAGTAATTCTGTCTCATTATATCAGATTGTGTAATTGTTTTCCATCTCTCTCTCTCTCTCTCTCTCTCTTTTGTCCCGTCAGCGTGTCGGAGCAGTTTGTCCCAGCAGATCGTCCCGTCAGCGCCTACGGCTTCCGCCCCGATGAACAGTTGTTCTGCAGCTACAACACGGCGTCCCGGTAAACCGTGGAAACTCTCACACACCAACCCCCGGTACACGAGTCGTGTCCCCGATATCCACCGTGTGCTGCTGAAGCTGTGTTTCAACCTCTCTTTATGCACCTTTCAACACTCTAGAAGTCGTCACTGCAGAGGATTATAATCTCAACCATTGATATATTGATCTGTTAATGAGGCGAGCAATCACAATTTTTTTGAAACAAGAAACTGCACAGGGAACAAGCAGTGTCTTATCCACAAAATCCTTAAAGGTGCCCCACCATGTGGTGAATGTGAAAATGAACTGCTGCCTCCTCTGTCAGCTCTAGCCACTGGACAGAAATAAACAGAGAAATCAGACCAATCACAAAAGCTGATCAGTCTGACATCATACTACCTGAGCTCATTACTATTCATGAGCTCGCCCAGTTGCGCTGGGGAAAGGATGCTGACTGCCAGGCTCTCATTGGCTAGCTGTTAGCCAATCAGATTCAAACAGCTTAGCTCGTTGAATATTAATGAGAACTGGAACAAATCGAGCCGAGTCTTCCTGCAGGCTTTCTTATACCACGCTAGAATGGCTTGAAACAAGGTAACCATGGCATCTCTTCGACAAAAAATGTTGCAGAGTCCATGGTAGGACTTCAGACATCACCACAAAGTCGTGAAATACGTGTGGCAGGGCACCTTTAAGATTTCAAGTGCTGATAAGTATGTGACTTATTGATCTAGACGTACATGTAGCCCTTCAAACTTTCAACCTTACAATCCTTTAAACATTAAATATGTACTGTACTATATATAATAGGTCACTCTTAGATGTACTTTTATTCAGACAGATTTTGTAAATGTCTTTCCTGTGTTGCTTAACTCAAGAGCACATGCTGTGCCACAAAGCTTGATTTTCTTTTAATAGTTTTGGGCTAAACTAGGCAGCTGTTGGTTTAACACTGAACTGCTTTTTGTCTGATTTCACGGTCCCGTTTGACACAACCAAAATGTTTTAGTTTTCACCACAGTCGGCCTGATGTGATCACTCATCTACTCTGTTAACAGCAAGCAGCAGAATGAAGGAGTGGGTTTTGAAAGTCTGGTGTTATTCTACGTTTGGCTTCTCGTCAACCAATCCCATGTGCAGATCCAAACCAACGTTTTAGTCCGTCCGTCTGACTTCCTGTCTTACTTCCTGTCTGTGGCTCTCATTGGTTCCGACTGAAGACGTAAATCTTTTAAAAACACTTTCATTTATTAACTGTCCTGGTGTCCTCGGGTCAAATATGATCCATATTCAAAAGCTTTCCATATCAGAAATTTGGGTTTCTTTCAACCAAATTGTGCTCTTCACAAGTTAAAATAAATTATCAGTTCAATACTTTTAGTGAATTTGGGTGTTTTTATTCAATTTTATAGCATTTGAGAAAATAAAATCATAAAAGAATGTTGAAAAAAGTGACAAAAATGTCAGAAAAGGCCTCTTAAACGTGGGGAAAAAAACTCAAAAACATAAAGTGACAATAAAACAATGGAAGAAGTGACAAATAAACTTGAACAAAAACGTTGAAAAAAAACATTTTAAATAAAAAAATTTGACTGAGAAAAACAAAAATGTTGTATGAACAACGGGAAGACAACACAAGGGTTAAAGTGCATTTGTATTTTCCGATTTATTTCCAAGAGGTAAAACATAACCGAATATCACCAGACTTATCCTTTCAACAGAGATAATATGTTATAGACTTTAAACCAGCCAGCTGACATAGTTTTCTGGGCTTGTGACACAGCTCATTCTGTCTCTGATTTGAAGGATTCCTAGAGACCTGAAGGGAAGAGAGAAGTATAATAAGAGAAAACACACTTTCTGTCTTATCCCTTTAATCATCTTGCGACCTCTCAGATTGACCATTGGCCCCCCCACTGAGATAGATAAATAGATATAGATATGCATTGAACATGTAGATGCATTAGATAACGATACATTAGGATGTTTAGGTGTCTTTTTATGCTGCCGGTCTCTATTTTACTCCACTATTTCCTCGGATGTTTGCTGAAAAGAACTCGTAATGTAATGAGTAGAGCTGCCCCCTCCAAGATTAGTCGACTAATTGTCGTTTTTGGTCGGAGTCGACTGCGTTTTTCTTTAGCCGATAAATGTTAAGATTTAAGGTCGTTCTTTTGCATGATTCTTTGTGGAGAAAGCCAGTTTTACAGATCTGTCGATTAAATCAATGTAGTGTAAAGGAATGCCCATTTAATTAACAGTAGGAGCATTATGCTCAGCTGCTCAGCTGGATTTGTAAAAATGAAATGTGTCCACAGGAAAGCAAACAAGTTAAACATGTGTGACGACAGTTTTCAGTTATAAATTAATAATAATAATAAAATATTAACTTGGACATTTATCTTACTCATAAAACAACCTTGTTAACAAAATCAAAACTAACTCAACTCAGATCCCTGTCTCCAAGATAAGTCCCAGATTACTGTTCTTTCCAGGAAACATCCTAGAAAATGATGCATAAAATAAAGGGGGACCATTGTTTTGCCTTTTACGCATGCACGAGCGCACAGACACACACACACACACACACACACAGACGCACACTCACACACACACACACACAGACAGACGCGCGCACACACACACAGACAGACGCACAGACACACACACACAGACAGATGCACAGACACACACACACAGACAGACGCGCACACACACACAGACAGAGGCACAGACACACGCACAGACACACACACACACACACACACACACACACACACACACACACACACACACACACACACACACACACACACACACACACAGTGGAAGCTGTGTAAATTTCAGGCGTTGGATTAAGATGTCATTTATCTTTAGTTCTGTGAATGTAATTTAAGAAGAATGTTGACAGCCTTTATTGTCTTATCTTGATGTGTCTTATATATATAGAGCTAATGTAGAATCCTTTATTCATATATATATATATATATATATATATATATATATATATATATATATATATATATATATATGAGCAAATGTAGAATCCTTTATTCAGATTCTTCATGTTGTCCTTGATGAGCGTGCAGCACTGCTGACGTACGACATCTTTCTGTGGAGCAACATATCAAACTAATGGACGGCATGCTCTCGTAGTCAAACTCTATTTAGTACTTAATGTGTCACAGATGTTGGATTACTTGCAGGTTTTTTGATTTTTTTTTTCTCAGCTCAGTGTGTCTGTGATCGGTTACAAACAAATAAATCAGTAAATAATCAAAGCCTCGTGCTGTATTTGTGTTTTTATTGGCAAATGAAACCATTAGTTTGGGTTGTTTTCCCAACGTTGAAAGCAGCGAGTGGAGAGTTCACGTAGACTTTTTTTATTTTATTCATATTTCCACACTTAATGTTGCGCTGGTGCTGTAAACTGTCCCACTAACCGCAGCCGTGGGAAGATGCTCCGCGCAGGTAGAGAGGCGCAGGTGTTCAGCCCTCGGACCGGTCTCCACGGCAACCGCATCGTCCCTCGACAGAAGCTGGTTCCCGTTACGGCGCGCGATGCAACATGGAGGTACTGTAAAGGCACTTTAATGAGCTCTACTTCTTCACTTTCCTCCTAAAAGAATCACATTAAGGAGACACGATGTGCGTAAGCTTTAACGTGGGAGCTGTGGTTATTGAGGTCTAATATATTAAAATATCTGTTAAAAGCGATTTCTAAACTATCTTAAACACTCGCTAATTTAAAAAAATAATATTTTGTGCCACTGAGAAGGCGTTCCTGTGTAGTCTGTTATCAAAGAAAGAGTTCAACATTTTGGGGAATTAATCCTTTTGCTGTGTCTTCCGTTAGATGTTCAGATTAGAGCTGCAATTAATAGATTAGCTGTCAACTATTTTGATAATCCATTAAACCGTTTGAGTCATTTTGAAGGTAAATTTCTCTGATGTCAGCTTGTTAAATGTGAATATTGTTCTAGTGTCTTCTCTCCTATGGGACAGGAAACTGAATATCTTTGAGTTGGGGACAAAACGAGACATTTGAGGACGTCACCTTGGGCTTTTTGGGAAACACTGATCCACATTTTTCACCATTTTCTGACGTTTTAGAGACCAAACAACTCATCCATTTCAACGAAAATAACGGTGAGTTGCAGCCCCTAGTTCAGATGTGTATCACTCTCATGTCTGTGTGTTCAGTATCCAGAGCTGGAGTCAGGACATGCTTAGCTTAGCTTAGCTTAGCACGAAGACTGGAAGCAGGCGGAAACTGGTAGCTCAGTCTTGCACGTGTCTAGAACGCGTACAGATACTACGGAAGAGGATTCGGGCCACACGTGAATATTTTCTTTGAGTTCGGAGTCATTTTTCCCCATGTGGCCCTCATCCTCTTCTGTAAAATACTCTCTCGTTTTAATCTGTGCAGCTGTCTGCATCGTCAAATTGGCGTTAACATGACGTTGATGCCCAATAAAACGCCTTTTTTAAATGCTAAACTTTACTACATAAGTTAGGGTTTTTTCATTTTAATTTTTACTTTTATTTTCTTATTATCTTAACTTTGTTCTTTCACTTTTTGTTTATGACGGCATGCATTCTCCTTTTATTGCTGTTCATTAGGGGTAGTACGGTTCACCAAACCCACGGTCCGGTTGGTATCACCGTTTTAGGGTCACTCCAGAAATATACTTCAGCATATGATATATAACTTAATAGCATACACAGTGGCAGTTCTATCTGATGTTTTATTTTCGCTGTCATCATAGGTAACATGAAATCCAAAAATGTTCCCACACACCAGACTATATACACGACGCTCCGGGCAGCCTTCCTCATCTCTCCCACTGCTCTCCACCACGGATGGATTACGAGAACCGACTCCACTTGAGTAAAATCTTGTAAACTGACCTTTTTCGATCTGAGATGAAGACAGATTCAGAAACTGCATGGCCTATTTCGTTCTTTAAATGTTTTCAGAAACACCTTTTGATGAACTATTTCAGTACAATATGAGATCGTATTCTGAACGAGCCGCCGTGACAGTCTGACTTTAAATTTCCGGAAAAAAAACCAGACCCAAGGAGACGTATTACAGTTTTTCTCAATTGTTTACACACAATTACTGGTACTTGAGACACAATGACCACAACATGTAACTCATGCACCAACCCCCTTAACCAATTCTGCTGAACTACAAGCACAATTCCTGCTTTACACTCAAATTTCAGTTCTAAAACACACTTTTTTCAAAACACTACACACAATTTCTCTGCATTTGGCACAATTTTCATGCAGAAAATCTCTTGTTTTCACAAGAAACACACTGACATTCAAATATGAACACTGACTCATCACATGGGCAAACACCCATCACACAGTTTTACAATTAGCAATCAGAGCTTTAGCATAAAAGGGCAACAGGTGAGCTCTTCTGTTTTGGAGCAATGGATGCCAACATTGGAAACAGAGGCAGAGCCAGAGGAGTGAGAGTAAGAGGAGGACGGGGAGGACGAGGACGAGGAAGGGGAAGGGGAAGGCCAAGGACCGTAATCTCTGATGAGATCCGAGCCACTTTGGTTGATCATGTGGTCAACCATGGTCTAACAATGAGGGAAGCTGGGCAAAGAGTACAGCCAAATTTGAGCAGGTACACTGTAGCATCCATCATCCGGACTTTCCGAAATGAGAATAGGTAAGAAATACTCTCACTAGAAAATTGCAATACTACATATCAATACAGTACTCAGTGAGTACAGTAGTACAGTATGTATACAGTATGTTTCAAGTATTTGGGAAATGTATTCCTACTTTGTATTTACAGTATTTTACTATTTGTTTGGCAGAACTGAAAGATTACCAACACAAGGTGGTCGGGAACGTCTTCTGTCTCCTGAACAGGAAACTGAAATAATCAACATGGTCCTAGAAAATAACACCATAACATTACGGCAAATACAAAGAAAAATCCTAGAAAACAATGAGATGTTTCAAAATATTGATAGGGTAAGCTTATCAACACTGGACCGTGTCTTGCGCAGAAATAATCTGAGTATGAAGCAGGTCTACAGGGTACCATTGGAACGCAATTCAGAAAGAGTCAAAGAATTGCGACATAACTATGTGCAAGTGAGTCCTGTACAATCCCACAATTGATGCATACTCTCAACACTGTATAAATTATACATATTTCAGTATTGTAATCATAATGATTGTGCTCCACAATAGTGACCACTCCATGTCTATTTCTGATATTGTCATGTGTGTTACAGAGAGTCCTTGAGCTATAGGTGGCTGCAGTGGAGCACCAGTTCATCTTCATTGATGAGGTTGGATTCAACCTCACAAAAAGACGAAGGAGGGGAAGGAATATCATCGGCCAGCGTGCCATTGTTGAAGTCCCTGGCCAGCGCGGAGGGAACATCACAATGTGTGCAGCGATTACCCACCAAGGCGTCATCCATCACCATGCTACCCTTGGCCCCTACAACACTGCCCATCTGATCACGTTCCTGGACACCCTACACCACACACTCATTCCACCAGATCAGGTAGATGGCCCAGAGCAGCTCAGGTATGTTGTCATTTGGGACAATGTAAGTTTCCACAGGGCTGCTCTGGTTCATAACTGGTTCACTGCCCACCCACGCTTTTTAGTCCTTTATCTCCCTCCATATTCTCCATTCCTCAATCCTATTGAGGAATTTTTTTTCTGCCTGGAGATGGAAAGTATATGACAGAAATCCACAAACGCGTATACCTCTTCTCCAAGCTATGGAAGACGCATGTGGAGATATAGCAGCTGATGCTTTTCATGGCTGGAATCGCCATGCTAGGCGATATTTCCCCGCTGCTTGGCCAGGGAAAACATTGCTTGTGACGTGGATGAGGTGCTGTGGCCAGACCGAAACAGAAGAGAGGATGCAGCATAGTTTTTACGGTATTATTTTATGTAACTGTATACAGTAAATTCTTCTGTTTTGTATTTAGACCGCTGTATGTGAAACTTTGTGTTGGTTTGGAATGGGATGTACAAGGTGTACATTGTTTTTGTGGGAAAAATAAAATATATTTGTTACCGTGTATTTGTGTTTGGAGTATAACAACAATATTCTCAAATTCTTTTACAACACACTTATGTACTGTCTGTAGCAAGTGTAACACTGAACCAAAAAAAAGGCCTAAGTCATTATGATGAATGGAGAAGTGTTTTCAGTGTTTTACATTGAGCACATCAGTGTTCATCTGGTTCTTATAAATGTCTATTCATGTGATGGTTTGTGTGTGTCATTTGAAAACAAAATACCCTTTTGAGAAGAAATAACATTATTTTGAATGTAAAGTTTAATTTTGCAGGAGCATTGAGGAGTTTTGCCCATTGTGTGTGTGTTCTTTGGAATTGTGTGTAGAGTTCTGAGAATATGAGGCATGCTTTCAGAAAATGTGTGTAAACAATCGAGAAAAACTGTAACACGCTCAAGTCGGTGTCGAAAACGTGCACTACGGCAGTAAGTGGTGAGCGCACATTAGCAGCGTACTGACGAACACACGCTCCGAACCGAAACAAGCGAACCGTACCACCCCTACTGTTTATGTATTGATTCTGTATTGTGTCATCTGTTTCCTAATGGGTAAAGCGTTTAGAAAAAAGTTTAGTTTCAAAGGAAAACTGCACACAGCACAGAAAGTTTTGCTGCTCGTCAAACCGGTACAGTATGGACAGTTGTTTCAGGCATTTTAACCCTCGTGGTGTCTTCCCGTTGACCTGCAACTGTGTTTTACTGGCTCGAATTTAAACATTTTGTTGTTTTTTTTTTTAACTACACTTTTCTCAACGTTTTTGTCGATTTTTAGTCCAATTATTTTGTCACTTTCTTTCAATTTTTTTTGCATTTTTTTATGTTTTTGTAAAAAAATGTACAAGTTATTTGTCGCTTTTTTTTCGATGTTTTTTGTCACTGTTTTTAACAAGTTTTTGTCACCTTTGGCAATGTCTTTTTTTGTCACTTTTCTCTGATTTGTCACCTTTTTCAGCGTTTTTTGTGGCTTTTTCCAACATGTCACTTTTTTCACCATTCTTTTCTATCCATCTATCCATCTATCTATCTATCTATCTATCTATCTATCTATCTATCTATCTATCTATCTATCCATCCATCCATCTATCTATCTATCTTGTTTAATTCGTACACAAACAGAAAAGTAAAAACGCCAATTTGTGAGTTTAAGCGAATTACGTGCTGGAACTATTTTCTTGACGATTTTGATCTACTTGTAATTTACAAGTGTTTCCATTTCCTGCAACTTCATACTTCTACTTCCCATCTTAAAAGGGTAATGTTGTTTTTTACTCCTCTATGTTCATCTGACAGTTATAGTTGTTACATTTCAGATTTGGATTTTACTTGTAAAACATGTGATCGGTTTAAAATAAAATATGATGATACACTGAAAAGTGAAATATTGCAGAATGATTACTGTTACTGTTGATCCTTTAAGCTGGTAATACTTGTTTTACTTTTACTAAAGTAAAATGTCTAACTCAGGACTTTTATTTGTGTTGTATCTGCGGTTTAGCCGAGAAAATAGTTCCAACAGGATGTGTTTTAAAACTCTGCATTTTTACAATTCTGTTCTGCTAGTTACGTTATTTAAACGTTAATTAAGATGATTAATTAACTCATTTTTGAGGTGTCAGTAGGTGTATTTTAGAGCCAGGCTTTATACTAAGCTAACCTAACCACGTCCTGACTCCAGGCTTTATGCTAAGCTAAGCTAAGCACGTCCTGACTCCAGGCTTTATGCTAAGCTAAGCTAAGCACGTCCTGACTCCAGCTCACATACAGACTGATACCCATCTTTACATCCTACTCTCAGAAAGAAAAGTAAATAAAAGAGTATTTTCTAAAATGTCTAAAAACTATTCCTTCAAAAATAAAATGCACAAGCTTTCTACAGTTAAATGCAAATTTCCAGAAACTTCTTCACAATCTTTGTAAAAACATTTTGGTGCTGAAATAGTTTTAGTGTTGAAAACAAAATCACTGAATGACACCGACACTGCTGATATATTGATTTGTGTAAATGATAGTATAAATAATTCACCATAGTTTTCATGCATATGTTTGTTTTTAAAGTTCATGGAAGCTTTTGGGAATCCTTCTCAGGACGGAGTGCCTTCGTTTCAACAAAATGTTTTTGACTCCAGGACGGCTCGTGGCCCCCGTCCTCTCTGCAGTCGTGTCCCTTCGTCTTGCTGAAAGGAACAGCGATGCGCTCGTGATGGCTCGTGATGCTTCATTCCTCCTCCGAGGCTTTGGGAACGCCGTCGGGGTAGCGCTGCACCAGCTCCTCCACCTCGATCACCTCCATCACCAGGTCTCGGATCTGCTTGATGCAGTCGGGCGGCGCTTCAGGCTTGGTGCTCGCCTCAGTGTCTCCGGCACTCGCAGCTTCTGTCTGGACCCGAGGAGACAGCTCGGCGCTCGTGGCTTCTGTCTGGACCCGAGGAGACAGCTCGGTGCTCGTGGCTTCTGTCTGGACCCGAGGAGACAGCTCGGTGCTCGTGGCTTCTGTCTGGACCCGAGGAGACGGCTCAGCGCTCGTGGCTTCTGTCTGGACCGGAGGAGACAGCTCGGTGCTCGTGGCTTCTGTCTTGACCCGAGGAGACGGCTTGGCTCTCGCCTCAGTGTCCTCAGTGCTCACAGTTTCGGTCTGGACCCGTGGAGACGGCTCGGCTCTCGCGGCCTCATCCTCCGCTGCATCGTCGGAGCTCTCCGGTGATTTACTAATGTCGGCGTCGTCCTCCAAGACGTCAGAAGTCGTCAAGACTTTGTCCTCCTCGCTGCTCTGCGTCGTTTTCACTCCCTCCAGGGACTCCACATCCGACGGGGCTGACTCGCTTCCTACGGACACGTCCAGAGAGTTTGGGCCCGAGACGTTCGCCGGTTCTGCCTCCTGAAGACTCGGGTCTACGCTGACGTCTGCAGGTGGGAGCGCGGGCGTTTGACCACCAGAGGGAGCCGCTGGCTTGATTTCTGAGCGCTCACAGTGCGTCTCCTCTTCACTGCTGGATGCTGTTTGGGCCCCGGTGCCTCCTGCTGAAGAGCTCACCGGTTCCTCAGCGGCATCAGGACTTGGCACGGGCGCTTCTATCTGTGCCGCTGACGCTTCTACGTCCGTCTCTATGCTTTCTACGACGCTGGGCGCTTCTGACAAAGTGATTTTTCTCTCTTTTGGAGGGTCTGTGCTCTGCATCGGAGGCTCAGCTGCCGTCTCGACAGAGATCGCCTCCTCTCGGATCGCAGCGGTTTTTACGTTCACTTCCTGCGGCTCGCTCTGGTTGGTCGAATCTGCGAACGCCGGAGTCTCGAGTGCAACACGGGCGGCTGCTTCTGCCGTCGCAGTTTGGTCGACTTCTGGCAGTTTAGAGACGCTCTGAGCTACCAATATTTCTTCCACCTTCTGCAGAGGTGTCTCAAAGACTGTCTCGTCACGGTTCTCCACCGGACCGGACGGCTGACCGTTGGGCGCGAGAGGAGACCTGGACCGGGGCTCAGAGGAGGTTTTCGAGGGGGAGGCGAGCGCCATGGCGGGGCTGCCCGGCGTGGACGAGACGCTGGAGCGGCTTGACTGACTGAGCAGGTCTCGGCTGTCCGTGAACAAGTTGTACTTCTTCAGGCTCGCCGCCTCCTTCACCACTGCAGGAGGAAACGGGAAGCATTAGAGGGGGTAGGGCTGGGCAATGTGGAGAAAATCAAATATCACGATATTTTTGACCAGAAACTCTATATCGATACCACAACGATATTGTAGTGTTGAGTATTTGTGCGTTCAAAAAATATTTACACAATGAGATTTTAGATCAATAATCATCAGTAATGTGGATATAATGACTAAGTGGGTAAAGGCAAGTAATAGAACAGCTACAACAGTCTGGTAAGATCAGAAAAGTACATCACTTTACTGTAACACAGCCTTTAAAACCAGGAAAAGACAACACTTACCACCTCACGATATTACGATATCCAAAATCTAAGACGATATCTATAGTCTCATATCGCGATATCGATATATTGCCCAGCTCTAAGAGGGAAGCCCGGTTATTATGGTGAACTACCACGTCAAATAAGCCTTCAAGAAACTCTAAAACTGGAACTATATCGCCAGGTTAACCCTCGTGTTGTCTTCCGTCAACTTTTGATTTTTCTGGGTCAAAATGTACTTTTTTTTTCACCGTTGTGGTCGTCTTTTTCGTCACTTCTTACCGATGTTTTTGTCAAATTTTTTTCTGCCCTTTTTTTTGACGTTTTTAAAACTATTTCCAGCAATTTTGTCACTCAGGGCTGGGGGCAATATGGAGAAAATCAAATCTCACGATATTCTTGACCAAATACCTCGATATCGATACCGCAACGATACTGTGCTGTTGACAATTGGCGCTTTCACAAAATATGAGATTATATGAGATATATGATGAATATATGATGAGATTTTTGATGAATAATCATCAGTAATGTGGATATAATGACTTAGTGGGTAAAAGGGAATAATAGAACAGTTACACCAGTCTGGTAAGATCAGGAAATGACATCACTTTACTGTAATGCAGCCTTTAAAACCAGGAAAAGACACTTATGTCATATTACAATATTACGATATCCAACATCTAAGACGTTATCTGGTCTCATATCACGATATCAATATATCGATATATTGCCCAGCTCTATCTACATACTTGTGACATATCTGGCCCTGACTAAAACTAATGTCAAACTAAATATATGAAAACTGATAGAGAGTGTGTGTGTGTGTGTGTGTGTGTGTGTGTGTGTGTGTGTGTGTGTGTGTGTGTGTGTGTGTGTGTGTGTGTGTGTGTGTGTGTGTGTGTGTGTGTGTGTGTGTGTGAGAGGTGTGTGTGTGTGTGTGTGTGTGTGTGTATCATACCTTTGGTGACCTCTCTGTCCAGGGATTGCAGGAGGACGCTCTCATAAACGTTCTCGACGTGGATGAAGTTGGAGTGATCGGCATCGATGAACTGTTCAAGACCCTGAAGCACCTACACACACACACACACACACACACACACACACACACACACACACACACACACACACACACACACACACACACACACACACACACACACACACACACACACACACACACACACAATTTAAGAATAAGCATTAAAAGGTCCCATGGCATGAACATTTCACTTTATGAGGTTTTTTAACATTAATATGAGTTCCCCCAGCCTGCCTATGGTCCCCCGGTGGCTAGAAATGGTGATAGGTATAAACCGAGCCCTGGGTATCCTGCTCTGCCTTTGAGAAAATGAAAGCTCAGATGGACCAATCAGGAATCTGCTCCTTATGAGGTCATAAGGAGAAAGGTTACCTCCCCTTTCTCTGCTTTGCCCGCCCACAGAATTTGGCCCACCCATGAGAGAGAGAGAGAGAGAGAGACATCATGGCTTTCAAACGATAAAAGTGGCAGTTGGTCAAGGCCACAACCCCACCCTCCACCTTCAGATACAGTATTAGGGGACCACTAAGGTCTATATAAAAGAGACTTCAGATACAGTATTAGGGGACCACTAAGGTCTATATAAAAGAGACTTCAGATACAGTATTAGGGGACCACTAAGTCTATATAAAAGCAGCCAAAGAGCACCATGTCATGGGACCTTTAAGAATAATGGGAGTCTAAGAAGTTGATGTGTGTGTGAGTCTTACAGTTTTGCAGGTGGGGGCCAGGTTCTTCTTGATGAAGGGCAGAGTGATGAGGACAAGAGCCTCCCCGGAGATCCTCTTCCTCACCGTGCTGCTGTCGTAATCATATTGCTGCGGGACACAAAGAGGACTCAGACGGGACTCATCACTTTCTCTCCAGAAAGGCTTCTTCTAGTTTTGTATATTACTTCTCTCAGGTATGAGAACATGTCAACACCAGTTCTAAGTCTCTCGCTGCTTATTTCTTTCCCATTTCTCACTCACTCACTCACTCACTCACTCACTCACTCACTCACTCACTCACTCACTAAAACACCAGTCTGACCTTCAGTACTCGGTGTTTGACCTTCTCGATGGCCGAGCCGGGGTCGTCCGGGTTGTCCTCGACTGCTTTTTGGAGCAGCTGCTCAAACGTGTACGCTGCGTTCTCGGCCAGCTGGGAAAACACAGCGCCAACCAACCATCAGACACTTTAACTTTAACACTACTCAGCAGCTGGGAATCCCATCAGTGAAATATCGGATTCATCATGTCAGGTGTTTTCACTGACGGGCCGAGTCAGCGTATTGAAGGACCATCGCACATTACACACACACACACACACACACACACACACACACACACACACACACACACACACACACACACACACACACACACACACACACACACACACACACACACACACACACACACACACACACACACAAAAGTCTGTATTACTATCTTTGTGGGGACATGTCATTGACATAATGCATTCCCTAGCCCCTTACCCTCACCTTAACCATCCCAACTGAATGCCTAACCTTAACCATCCCAACTAAACTAAATGCCTAACCTTAACCCTTACCCTAACCTTAACCATCACCACTAAATGCCTAACCTTAACCCTTACCCTAACCTTAACCATCACCACTAAATGTCTAACCTTAACCCTTACCCTCACCCTCACCCTAACCATAACCTAATTATATCCCTAATCCTAAAACCTAGTCTTAACCCTCAAACAGCCCTTTAAACTCGTGGGGTCCAGCACTTAGGTCCCCACAAGGTTGTGCAGACCCCACAAGTATACAGAAGTCCCCGGTTTTTGGACCCCACGAATATAGTAAAACAGGTACACACACACACACACACACACACACACACACACACACACACACACACACACACACACACACACACACACACACACACACACACACACACACACACACCAATCACAAGTGTGTCATAAATAGTTTTTTTTTAATAAAATATGACTCAGACAGAAGATTTTCCGCCCACTCTGTCTGGGCAGGAAGAAGAAGACGAGAGTGAATAAAAGTATGTTGTGGTGGTAGAAATATTCACGTGTTTTACTGCAAGTTTAAGTACCAAAACAACATTACAAGTAATGTTTCTTATAATCCTACTTAACCCTCGTGTTGTCTTTCCGTTGACTGTGCAACTTTTACATTTTCTGGGTCAAAATGTAAACTTTTTTTTCAACGTTTTTGGGCGTCTTTTGAGACACTTTGTTGTGTTTGTCACTTTTTCCCCCAACATTGTTTTTTCTGCACCTTTTTGACATTTTTGTGTGGTTTTTTTTCCCCACATTTTTGAAGCTTTTGCCGACATTTTTGTCACTTTTTTCAACGTTCTTTTATTTAAATTTTTTTTCAAATACTATGAAATTGAATAAAACTTGTGAAGAGCCATCCACGTTATTTCTTTAGAAAATGTGGTTGAAAGAAACCCAAATTTCTGCACTCTATTGTGGATATATTTTCTCTTATCTTTGATTTTTGTGTGAAATATTGGATAATTTGACCTCTCCGGGGCTAAAATCAATCATTAAATGTGTCATCATGTGTGTGTGTGAGAGTGTGTGCGAGTGTGTGTGTGTACCTGCTGCAGGTCGATCTGAGCGCTGTGGATCACCCCCGTGATGTTGGAGACCCCGAACCTCTGCTGCAGCTGCTGCAGTTTCTCCTGCAGAGAGCCGATCTTCTGGTAGCAGCTGAGCAGGTCTGGTCTCGCCATGTCAGCGAGAGCCTGACACACACACACACACACACACACACACACACACACACACACACACACACACACACACACACACACACACACACACACACACACACACACACACACACACACACACACAGACACACAGAGAGAGAGAGAGTTTAAAGAACAGATATTAGGGTTCATTACGGGTGCTTGAAATCCTTGAAAATGCTTGAATTTTGATGTTGTGTTTTCAAGGTTTTTCAAGCACACTCTACTTAGACAGTGATACATTTTGAAAAATAAAACTTGTGTTTATATCTATTATATATATATGATCCTTCTGCTATTATGAAACACAATTTTGGCTGTTTATAGTATTATGTCTTTTAATGTGACAAAACACTAAATAATAATATTGGTTTATATTTTATGGTGGTGTAAGGTGCTGGAAAAAGCTTTAAAATGGACCTTGAAAGTGCTTCAAAAGTGCTTGAATTTGACCTTGCAAAAAGGTGCATGAACCCTGAGATATACATTAATGAATTCATAGTCATACGTTCATCGCTGCTCATTAATGAGCTTGACAGAGAGAGGAACAAAGGCATGCTTCTACCGGTTATATCTGCACAGAGGAAACGGAATGAAGGGAAATGATGCACTAACCTCCTTCAGTCCCTCGCTGTCTTCCAGCAGCGGGACGTCCTGACACAGCTGGTCCATCGTGCGTTCGCTGAGCTGCCGTCCCTCCTGGAAACCCGAGCTGACCGGCTCCATCAGCTCCTCCAGCACCGAGCCCAGGTAGGGCTGCACGCGCTCGCAGCACAGCCGCTCCGCCGGCGCCCACACTTTGGCTGGAGGTACAAATCAAAAAGGCTTTTCTGATACTCGTACCAATATCGGAACAACTCTAAAGGGCCCTATCTCGCACCCAGCGCAACACAAAGCAAAGCAAAGACCGACGCAAGTAGGGCTGCCACCTCTTAGTCGATTAGTCGACTAATCGGTCGTTTTGGTCTTAGTTCACTAAGATTTCTTTAGTCGATTAGTCATTTTTTATGCTTATTCCTTTCTTAATTACTTATTTCCAAGAAACTTCTGAGCACATTTATGGTAAACACAAGATTTAAAGTGGTGCTTTTGCAGGATTAATTGTGGAGAAACTCAGTTTTACAGATGGTTAATTAACTACATTTATATTGTGCTTTTCTAGTCTTAACCACCTCTCAAAGAGCACAGCTCTGTCAATTAAATCAACTAATCGATTAGTCGACAAAATCCTATAAGTGTTAGTCGACTAAGAATTTCTTAAGTCGAGGACAGCCCTAGACGCAAGTGTCTTTGCTAGTTTAAGACCGACCCAGTTGTCAATTTCCCATCCAGCGCCCACGTCGTTTAAATAGCAAATGCCATGTGTGCGCCCATGGGCGTGCTAGTCTTACAGGGAGGTGTGTTCAGGTGCATTCTGGACGTGCTAGTCTTACAGGGAGGTGTGTTCAGGTGCATTCTGGACGTGCTGGTCTTAGAGGGAGGTGTGTTATGTGCATTCTGGGCGTGCTGGTCTTACAGGGAGGTGTGTTCAGGTGCATTCTGGACGTGCTGGTCTTAGAGGGAGGTGTGTTCAGGTGCATTCTGGACGTGCTGGTCTTACAGGGAGGTGTGTTCAGGTGCATTCTGGGCGTGCTGGTCTTACAGGGAGGTGTGTTCAGGTGCATTCTGGACGTGCTGGTCTTACAGGGAGGTGTGTTCAGGTGCATTCTGGGCGTATTGCTATCCTGAGGCAGCGGGAAGTGATGGCACCATTGACCAACAAAAACCTGGTCTAAAGTCAATAACGCAGCATTTTATTGTTATTTTAACAGAGCATTAGTAAAATGCTCCTAGGCTCGTGCACAGCGCACGCACACTATGCTTGTTACACACACTATGCTTGTTACACACACAGGGACACACACTATGCTTGTTACACACACACAGGGACACACACTATGCTTGTTACACACACACAGGGACACACACTATGCTTGTTACACACACAGGGACGCACAGCAACACACACATGCAGAAGACTACAAATAAAAATATTACGGTTCAAATCCTCCATCATAACAGCAATGCTCCAAGGTCCAAACGCGCCTGGCTTTTAAAGGGAATGGGAGATGATCTCTGATTGGTTGATTGCATGTTACGCCCAAAACACACCTCTGATTAATGAAGACACTAAGGACAACCCTTTAAGACCAGGCGCCCGTCAAACTAGCAAAAGTAGATGTGGACTAACGCCCTAAACACACCTGCACCAGGCGCCTTAAGCTGTGCGCTTAGATCGTTAACATAGGGCCCTAAGCGTTATCTTAGATCGTTAACATAGGGCCCTGAGCGTTACCTTAGATCGTTAACATAGGGCCCTGAGCGTTACCTTAGATCGTTAACATAGGGCCCTGAGCGTTACCTTAGATCGTTAACATAGGGCCCTGAGCGTTACCTTAGATCGTTAACATAGGGCCCTGAGCGTTACCTTAGATCGTTAACATAGGGCCCTGAGCGTTACCTTAGATCGTTAACATAGGGCCCTGAGCGTTACCTTAGATCGTTAACATAGGGCCCTGAGCGTTACCTTAGATCGTTAACATAGGGCCCTGAGCGTTACCTTAGATCGTTAACATAGGGCCCTAAGCGTTACCTTAGATCGTTAACATAGGGCCCTGAGCGTTACCTTAGATCGTTAACATAGGGCCCTGAGCGTTACCTTAGATCGTTAACATAGGGCCCTAAGCGTTACCTTAGATCGTTAACATAGGGCCCTGAGCGTTACCTTAGATCGTTAACATAGGGCCCTGAGCGTTACCTTAGATCGTTAACATAGGGCCCTAAGCGTTACCTTAGATCGTTAACATAAGCGTTACCTTAGATCGTTAATATAGGGCCCTAAGCGTTACCTTAGATCGTTAACATAGGGCCCTGAGTGTTACCTTAGATCGTTAACATAGGGCCCTAAGCGTTACCTTAGATCGTTAACATAGGGCCCTGAGCGTTACCTTAGATCGTTAACATAGGGCCCTGAGCGTTACCTTAGATCGTTAACATAGGGCCCTAAGCGTTACCTTAGATCGTTAACATAGGGCCCTGAGTGTTACCTTAGATCGTTAACATAGGGCCCTAAGCGTTACCTTAGATCGTTAACATAGGGCCCTAAGCGTTACCTTAGATCGTTAACATAGGGCCCTGAGCGTTACCTTAGATCGTTAACATAGGGCCCTGAGCGTTACCTTAGATCGTTAACATAGGGCCCTAAGCGTTACCTTAGATCGTTAACATAGGGCCCTGAGCGTTACCTTAGATCGTTAACATAGGGCCCTGAGTGTTACCTTAGATCGTTAACATAGGGCCCTAAGCGTTACCTTAGATCGTTAACATAGGGCCCTAAGCGTTACCTTAGATCGTTAACATAGGGCCCTGAGTGTTACCTTAGATCGTTAACATAGGGCCCTAAGCGTTACCTTAGATCGTTAACATAGGGCCCTGAGCGTTACCTTAGATCGTTAACATAAGCGTTACCTTAGATCGTTAACATAGGGCCCTAAGCGTTACCTTAGATCGTTAACATAGGGCCCTGAGCGTTACCTTAGATCGTTAACATAGGGCCCTAAGCGTTACCTTAGATCGTTAACATAGGGCCCTGAGCGTTACCTTAGATCGTTAACATAAGCGTTACCTTAGATCGTTAATATAGGGCCCTGAGCGTTACCTTAGATCGTTAACATAAGCGTTACCTTAGATCGTTAATATAGGGCCCTAAGCGTTACCTTAGATCGTTAACATAAGCGTTACCTTAGATCGTTAATATAGGGCCCTAAGCGTTACCTCTGACTTTTTCCTCCAGCTGCCGTCTGGAGCTGAGGATGTGGTCCATTTCGGAGTGGATGAGCACCTCCTGCTGCCGGACCGACATTCGACATTCCTCCTTCAACGCCGAGAGTCCCTCCAGCAGACGCTCCTGGACCAGGACGTACGCAGCCTCCACCGTCTGGGAACAACCAGGGAATTAAAACACACAAATAAAAGTCAGTTCTTTCCCAAGTTTTCATCCGTCTTCATTTCTTACTGCTCGAAACATGAAGATTCACAGTTCGAGAGAGACGGTACGATGCAGAGAAAGGGCCTGTAGCATGAATGCATAATGTATCAGTTCAGATTTAATTTGTGTACGCTATAACGTACATTTACATGGATTTTTCAAATGCTCTTCATGTTGGCAATTTCCAAATGAACGGCATTACTTTTCATTTGCGCCGACAAGCAAACGGTAGCGTCATCAGTCATAAAAAGGACAACGTATGAAGTAAGTAACTTTTTGGAAACCGGAAGTAATGACAAGGGCAAGGCAGCTTAATTTGTATAGCACATTTCAGCAACAGGGCAATTGAAAGTGCTTTACATAAAAAACAATTAAAATACAACAATAAAAGTTTAAAAGAGCAGTTAAAAATATAAAAGCAGATAAAATACGGGATTTTATGGTGCTAGGATGGGACAATGCATAAGCCTCTAATCCACCGATCCTTGCCGTTGCCAGAACAGGCCGTTCCTACCGATCATACTTTTTAATTCTCTTTATATGCTTATACAGATTGTCATACAGTTTCAACAATGCAACTTCAGTATAAGAAATTAACAATTATTTAAAGAAAGGCCACATCAAAAAAGAAAGGTCTTCAGCCTGGATTTAAAAGAACTAAGAGTTGCTTTTGCAGTTTTCTGGGAGTTTGTTCCAGATGTGTGGAGCATAAAAACTGAACGCTGCTTCCCCCTGTTTAGGTCTGACTCTGGGGACAACAAGCAGACCTGTCCCAGACCAGGACAGTCCCAAAATCCAAGCACTTGTCCGGAATCCGGAATCCTGGCCTAATTGTCCCAAAAATTAGAGCAAAGTCTCATGAGCAGACTCTCGAGTATAGTTCTAGTCCGATTGAACATAAAAACTGTCCACGGTGTTTTTTAATTGAGTCGTCCTGCAGCTGCAGCTCCCGTCACCACTTGACTTCATGATTTTAATGATTTTTTATTTGTATTTTGGGTTGACAAGACAGTTTCTGAATAAAAATAATAAATAATTTTGGTGCAGCGTTTTAAAAATTAATGTTAAGTGCAGGCAGTCACGAGAGGGAGTGATTGGATTGGATGTTGCTGACGTTAAAGAGCAGACATGACAGACAGTTGAATTCCTGAATACAAATAATTCATAATTCCAATCAATCCTCCCCCCGTCTCGTCCCTAATTTGACCCATTCTCATCTGGTCACCCTACCTGAGAGGTCTGGGAGGTGGGTCATAGTGTAGCAGCAGATCAGAACTGTATTTTGGACCTAAACCGGGTTGTTAATGGCTGTAATGGCGCTGCGCTAAGCTAAACGCTAAAGAGGGAAAGTTGCAGATTTTCAACCCTTCTGCAGCGAGTCATCCAGCGGAGATTTACGGGCGGTTAAACGCAGTTAATACGGCAGAACAGAACATCAGCAAACTTTCCCCTAAGTTACCAGCTAATGCTAACTACCAGCCAACGCTAGCGCTTAACAAGACATTTTTAGGCGACCAAAACGTTCCAGTTAACTTTGACGAAGTGAAAACAAACACAGAGGGTCAAAGTTTAATATTAAAATAGGTTGAGGTCTATTTTAATGTCCACAGTGTTAGCATGGTTAGCATCGCTAAGCCTCTGTCCTGACTGACAGATCCTAAAGCATCCCCTGCTTTATGGTCTGTTGTAAAATAAACAGGACCATCATTTACTAAATGAACATCGTGCTGTGTTGAAGAAGACTTGAAACTAGCGATTGAGACCATAAACTCATTATGAAAATGTTAACTGAGGTAATAATAATAATAATAATAATAATAATAGACTCATTTTCTCATAGACTTCTCTAGAAACAGACTTCTTTGGAGTCGCCCCCTGCTGGACGTTACAGAGAACGCAGCTTTAAGGAGCTTCAGCGTTGGCTTCACTTCTCAGACCCGAAAGCTTGGTCTGTTATTTTTTACAGTGTATGATTGAGAGGGTGACTCACAGCAAACCAGACTCTCCTCTTCTCCGTCTTCTTGGCTTTGAGGCGAGGCAGCAGGTCGACCTCAAGAGACGGCAGCAGCTGCTCCATCACCTCGTTGGCCATCACCTACACACACACACACACACACACACACACACACACACACACACACACACACACACACACACACACACACACACACACACACACACACGATCAAATAACATAAGTCTGACAAACTGTTGTTTCTGCTGCTCAACATTTCATTCATTCCTCTCGTGTCTCAGCTCTGACACGTGTGTGTGTATATGTGTGTGTGTATGTGTATATGTGTGTGTGTGTATATGTGTGTGTGTGTGTGTATGTGTGTGTGTGTGTGTGTGTGTGTGTGTGAGTCAGAGAAAAGCTATGTGCAAGAAGAAAAAAATGCCAGTGAGTGCAATCAAAGTGTACTTTGGTATATATTTTAACTACATGTGTATGAACTGCACGCTTTGAGCAGAGAAAACAGGATATGTCTGACTTATTGCTAAAACAAATTGTCTGTGTGTGTGTGTGTGTGTGTGTGTGTGTGCGTGCGTGCGCTTCCTGCAGCGAGTCAAACTTCCTTTCACCTCTGACTAATTGTGACTAAACACAATGTGAGCAAACAACACAATGGAGCATTTACACCGTCAACATGTGGGAGGATTCCTGCTCGGCTTTAAAGAGAACAGAGAGGAAAACAGCAGGAAGCAGAGCAGAGAGCACAGGGATGGAGGAGGAGGAGGAGGAGGAGGAGGAGGAGGAGGAGGAGGAGGAGGAAAAAGAGAGTAAGGAGGACAGTCTGATACCCCTTTTCCACCGAGGCAGAGCTGGTGCTGGTTCGGAGCTAGAGCCTATAGTTTCAAATCGGTTCTTTGTTTTTCGACCACCAAAAGCACCAGCTCTGAACCAGTAAAAGTGGTTCTTAAGTAGCACCGAATCATTGCTGGGCCAAGAAGTAAGAACCGCTTAAGTCAGCGGCTTGGGGGGGGGCGGGGTTACCGTGACCAACAAGACGAACAGAAACTTGTGACCACGATGATAAACACGATGGAAGAGATTTACCTCCTGAGACCCAGCCCATTGACTTATGTCCACTGTAGTGGACATTTGAGTTTCATTCCTCTCCTTGGAATCTTTTGTGCAAGTCTCTTAATTCCTGCTGTACTGTACAGAGGACATCCTGGGCTTTTCAGTGATGGGTTATTTGATTGGCTGGGAGGCCCGGGGAACCGCCTCTATCTTTCAATCCAAAATGGACAGCATAGGAACATAAGCACATTTTATGGAAAGATAAGAGATGAGTCAAATATTGTTTGTCTATGGTTTTGTTACTATGATTATCATATATTTTCTTGTTCATTAAGGTGTTAGGAATCATATATTGAGTTCTAATAGAAACTACATTATGTATCTTTTGAAAAATTTGCCATTTTATGAATGTCAAATATAGTGGACATCAGGATTGTCTTCATGTAAATAATGACTCCACATCTAACAAATTTGTCTGTTTTCGTACTCAAATGATCCTGTTGTCCACTACAGTGGACATTCTTTAAATAAATAAAAATAAAAAAATTTAAATTGTAAGATGTTTTTTTTAACCTTAAACAGGTATGGAATCACAAAAAAATCTGATTAGGAAAAACTAAATTTTCCTCGGTTCTCACAACAGCAGCAGCAGTGGTCAGAGGAGGAGACAAGCTGCTTTCTTGCACTACGAAGGCGTGCTGCGCGAACACGTTGGATCTGCCTAATTCGGATGCCGATGTAGCTCCGCGAAGCCACGAACATCACCAGCAAAGCAACGGCCGCCATTGTTGATGGTGCGGTTGTGTTTGGCGCCGCCGCAGCGCTAACGTTGCTGGGAAAGATGAGACGTTATACAGTGACGCAAGAACCTGGCTCTGTGCCGGCTCTTTAGCGTCTGCAGGGAAAGCAAACCAACTCCGAACCGTCACTAGCTCTAGCTCTGAACCAGCACCTGGTTCTATCACTAGCTCTAGCTCTGAACCAGCACCTGGTTCTTGTTGGTGGAAAAGGAGTACGAGTGAACAACAGCTCCTCTCCTCCTCAGGGTTGTCTCTGCTGCTGCTGCTGCTGGAAGATTAAAGCACACAGAGTGAGAGGGATGCAAATGAGCCGTTGAGTCTGATTGGTAGATGCCCCGCCATCCTTCCATCAGGCAAATTCACTTCAGTCGGAAAACAGAAACCACCGGAAGCCTTTGTTTTTGGTCTCTGAGCTCAGTGTATAGACTTGAAGTTAAACCATGACAATGGGGCTTTAATCCTCCGGTTGTCCTCGTTCTCAAAACATCTATATCAGAAATATGGGTTTCTTTTTAACCAAATTACTCCAAATATTAAGTACAATTGCAAGTACTTGATTACTACTTTCATTTGAATGTGGGTATTCAATTTTATAGCATTTGAAATAATTTAAATGGTGTTCAAAACCTGACTAAATTTAGACTGATACTCCACCAACATAGGTTCCTCTAATATTAGTCAAAATCATTTCATCATTTCAAAATCAGGTCTAATCTCCTATTAATGAGATTTATTGATCATGAATTCCAAACGTACGTGTAAGAATATTGGTAATAAGTTGGTGTTAGTGAAAAATAGCATCGAAAACGTGAAAAAAAAGTGACAAAAACGTGTCAGTCGTGCAACAGAAAACTCAGATTGGACAGATAGTCTAGCTAGCTGTCTGGATTTACCCTGCAGAGATCTGAGGAGCAGTTAACCATAGTCCTCACAAATCCACCAGAGGTTAGAACGCCAACACAGAGACAGAGGGAGGAGACGGGACATCCGGCCGAAAAGGAGTGAAATCCTGCAGGATTTCCAGCGGCACCGGAGCAATCCCGGGAATTGGAACGTCGTGGATATAGACTAGTGCCGATGTACAGTACAGGCCAAAAGTTTGGACACACCTTCTCATTCAATGCATTTCCTTTTTATTTTCATGACTATTTACATTGTAGATTCTCACTGAAGGCATCAAAACTATGAATGAACACATATGGAATTATGTACTTAACAAAAAGTGTGAAATAACTGAAAACATGTCTTATATTTTAGATTCTTCAAAGTAGCCACCCTTTGCTTTTTTTGATAACTCTGCAAACCCTTGGTGTTCTCTCAATGAGCTTCATGAGGTAGTCACCTGAAATGGTTTTACACTTCACAGGTGTGCTTTGTCAGGGTTCATTAGTGGAATTATTTCCCTTATTAATAAAAAAGCAAAGGGTGGCTACTTTGAAGAATCTAAAATATAAGACATGTTTTCAGTTATTTCACACTTTTTTGTTAAGTACATAATTCCATATGTGTTCATTCATAGTTTTGATGCCTTCAGTGAGAATCTACAATGTAAATACCGGTAGTCATGAAAATAAATAAAAAAACACATTGAATGAGAAGGTGTGTCCAAACTTTTGGCCTGTACTGTAACTTCTACGGAGGATGTAGATGAAGTATAAAACGGGACGTACCCTGACATCACTTCCTATCAGCATGCCCCAGGCCTCGTACTGGTCTCGGTCCTGTCGGTAGAGCTGGATGGCTTTGAGGAAGGCCTGCACTTCACACGTCTTCTTCTTCAGGAAGTCTGACAGAGAGGGAGGAGATGGAGACATTCAATCAAATACACACTTGCACGCACGCAATCACACACACACACACACACAATTACACACACACGCACGTATGCACATACACAGATACACACACGCACACAATCACACACACATTAGGGCTTTGACTTTTGCCCAAAAATCATATTCGAAGTTTGTTTGTTTATTAATATTAATATTAAAATTAAAATATATTAAAATATTAATATTAATACTATTTTGACCATTAAATGCCTTCAGTAAGACCTATATTGGTATCAAACTTAAGTTTTTTTTTTTTTATTAAAAGTCACACCCTGGATTAAACACAAACGCTATGCTTTCAACAGGAAGTTTGGAGCTTTCACCGTAGCCTACATAAGTGGTCTGATGTTAATACGTGTGTGCTGGTGTGTGCGTTGAGTCTGTGTGTGTGTGTGTGTGTGTGTACTTAACAAAAAAGTGTGAAATAACTGAAAATCTTATATTTTAGATTCTTCAAAATAGCCACCCTTTGCTTTTTTATTAATAAGGGAAATAATTCCACTAATGAACCCTGACAAAGCACACCTGTGAAGGTAAAACCATTTCAGGTGACTACCTCATGAAGCTCATTGAGAGAACACCAAGGGTTTGCAGAGTTATCAAAAAAAGCAAAGGGTGGCTACTTTGAAGAATCTAAAATATAAGACATGTTTTCAGTTATTTCACACTTGTTTGTTAAGTACATAATTCCATATGTGTTCATTCATAGTTTTGATGCCTTCAGTGAGAATCTACAATGTAAATAGTCTTGAAAATAAAAAGGAAACGCATTGAATGAGAAGGTGTGTCCAAACTTTTGGCCTGTACTGTAAGACAATGGAGGCCAAACGGAGTTGATAAACACGCTAAAAAGCGACCACGCATCTTGATAACACGCCAACAATGGCATACGAATTGGGGCGTCATACATGGTACGCCACAACATGAGATCAGTCTGCGAAAGAGGATCTCTTCCGGCAGCAACGTGGCATCGTGACTTTGCGTAAACATACACGACACTTTCCTAAAGCCAAGTGGCGTGTTATCTGGACGCATTTTGAGCTATCCGCGTGTATCTCTACGCTGTTATACAGCGGATGTAAACATACCCGCCACGTTGCGAGTTATCGCGAGAACGTGACGTACTATCGCGAGAACACAGTCACTTGTTTAAAAAAAAAGAAGAAAAAAAAGGTTGGGTTTAGGAAAAGAACACAGGGAAAGGCTTTAGTAACAAAAAAACCCGACAAAAACACGGAAAATAACGACAAAAACACGCTTAGGAAAACAACAAACGGCTGAAAATCACCACACGTGGGACACGAACCCTTGTGAGAGCGTCCTGATCTGGCGAGCTCCAGTTTTCCTCCCAGATCAGTCTGGCATCTTGAGGTGGAGAACATTTGGAGCCGTTCGCCAAATGACCGACCAATCAGCGTTGGTTTTGAGGCGGGTTTAGGTTGTGATAGACGGATGGTTTATCCAATCAGCTAACCAGGATTTCCAGACAATTCTGTTAGCTGCTCGCTAATGCTTTTTCCTCTGGGATCCTTCTTTTGGAATATGGACCAGGAACCTGAAATGTTGCCTTTTATTCCTAAATTCTCGTTACCCAAACGGCAAATCTCCTTTACCGACATGTTGCTAGCTTGCTGAGCTAACGAGCTATGCTTTGCCTGCAGCAGCAGCAGCAGGGGTAGCCTGGCTTGTGGTTGTATTTTCATACGAAATTGAAAGCAATGCATTTTAATGGGAAGCATATTTCGTGATCCCAGAACGAAAGCGAGTAGCGAGTAGTTGATAAGGCGAAAGTCCGCGTAGGGAGGTTGGTCGGGGTGGTGGATGGGTCAGAAAACACAGGACTTTCACGCCGGAGACCGGGGATCGCGCCCCGTGTGTGGCAGTACATTTGTCCCGCGTGTTGCAGTTCCTTTCCCCGTTCTTTTTTTTCCTAACCCCAAATGTCTCGTTATTGTAGCGTTTCATTTCCCTTGTCCTGCGAGTGGCGGCCCGCGAGTGGCGGCCCGTGCCGTTGTTTTGGGCAGCGTATGGCACCTCGTTTCCCCGATCGCGAGTGGCGGCCAGTGCCGTTGTTTTGGCCAGCGTGTGGCGCCTCATTTCCCCGTAGTCTAGTCCCCCAGAGCAGGTTCGAAAAGTGTGACCTGTACACGTTCAAAAGTCGTTGCATATACACGAAAAAACGTCAAAATCGTAACCTGTACACAAAATTATGAATCAAAATAACGTGACTATTACACGACCTGGCGTGAGACTGGGTTGTACATAACGCCACTTCATGAGATCAGTCTGGAAGGAGGATCTCTTCCGGCAGCGCCTCACCTTGGTTCTGGTGTCGGATGCAGTCCGACAGGATGGAGAGGAAGACGGCTTGTCGGTCCTCCTGTCTGAAGCAGAAGTACGAGTCCGTCCTGTAGGGCAGACGCAGGTAGACGGGGAACTGTCCCGGCATCCCCGCCAGAGGAGGACCAAAGTCCTCCTTCACATCTGGAACAGAAAACAGAAACACACATGGAGGTCAGAGCCACTGTAAACCAATGGGGGGGGTAAGCTTCGCTTCAGAACTCGAACCTCCTGTGGTGCCATTTTGATGCTACAAAACTATCACCTTCCCGTTAGCATCCCATTGACTCCCACTCATTTTGACGTCACTTTGACAGAGAATAACTTTACATCTGAAGCGTTTAAAGACTCTATTTGTCCGTTGTTTATTTCTAAAGAAACACGACAATGTATAAAAGGCTCCATTACCTTGTAGCTCACGTTATGGCTCCGTAGCAGACGCTTTTATAAAAATAGGCTAATGATTAGTTACACAGTAGAGGAATTACCGTATAGTACAGGAGAAGCTCACAGGCAGTTTGGACTTACATTAGCTGTTTAGGTTTAATTACTAATGTTAACTAGCATGTTAGTGATTAGTAATTAGCCTGTGTCTATGGCCACGTCCACACGTACCAAAACGATCTTTTTTTTACCCGTCTTCCCTGGATTCGGTTCAAGAATAGTTGCGTCCAAATGAATCCACTTGTAAATGACTCAACACGCTACTTCATATGCCAGGCCTATAGGCGGCGCTGTTTCTGCTACAGAAATTCACCAAAAAACGGAGAAGAAGAGCATAGTCACTTCCACTTCCTGTCCACTTCCCAACACAACCGACTAGCTAGATTATCATTTTCTCTTAATACATCCGTGGACAATATTAACTTTTACCACGGCTCATTTCATAAAGGCCTTTGTTTATATTGTATAATGTGCTGTTGGATTGCTTTTTATTTTGCAAGATTGCAGCGTGCTAGCAGCGAGCTAACGTTAGCGCTCTAACGTTAGCTAGCTCTAACATCGGCAGTCAAACAAACAGCAATGATCCATGAATGATGTCTTTTTAATAATCTATACGTTTTTCTTGCAGTAGCCTTTCTACAATAAGCCGTGGTAAAAGTTACTATAATCCGTTCAAGGAGTTTATAAGCAGACAGATTAGCTAGCTAGTTGATAAGTTGTCTACACTTCCACTTTATAAACAGATAGCCACAGCAGCTAACGTTAACGTTACTTCACTGCTGGAGCGGTCAGCTACTTTAGCGATGTTTAACGTTGACTACATAACGTTAGCAATATATCTTGTGTAGAATCCAGAGGGAAGGGTCAGGGAGCAGAGACACAGTATTTAGATGAAGTGAGCTGGTTTGACCCATAGACTGTAATATTAACAGTCTATGGTTTGACCACGGAGATGGGACATGCTCGCTTCACCGCAGTTGTGTGTGTGGGAGAAGGTGTAAAAGAGGGGTGTGACGATGACATCATCGATACGGATCCTTATTCACCATCCATACGAAGCCAAACGAGAGCCGTTTTCCGATTTTTTCACCCTGAGACCTGGTTTCAAAAAAGTGCGTTTTCAGGTGGTGCGTTTGCAGGATTCGTATGGACGGTCGGTCCCAAATGATGCAAAATATGTGCGTTTGCACAAAAAAACGTTTCCGTGTGGATGGCCCCTGAGTTATCTCCTTACATATACCTACACTCTCCGTCTCTGTAAGATTGGGAATGATTGAGATTTCTCTCGGCACAGCTACCAGAAGACTTCACACTTTCAGACAGGTTGCAAACCAACTCTACATTTATTTTGTTACTTATTAAAAGTTGAATTATTGTAGTTGTGCGTTAGGTGACTTAGGTTTACTTATATATTTAAGTACTTTAAAAACATTAATATATTGTTAAATAATTTTACATTTAAAAAAAAGAAAACGTGCCGCATAATCAAGGATTTTTGCCCGCAACAATCACAAAATAACCAACATGGCATCATGACTTTACGTAAATATACACGCCACTTTCATAAAGCAAAATGGCGTGTTATTGTACGCATTTTCAGCTATCCACGTGTATGCCTACGCTGTATACAGCTGATGTAAACATACCCACCACGTGGCCTCGCCACCAAATGGTTGGGTTTAGGAAAAGAACACAGGGAAAGGCTTTAGTAACAAAACAGTGACAAAAACACGGAAAATAACGACAAAAACACGCTTAGGAACACAATAAAAGGTTGGGTTTAGGAAAGAAACATTGGGTAAGGCTTATTAAAACAAAAAATAAAAGAAATAAAAACGTCTGAAACGGCTCAAAAATCGCTACACGCTGTACGCGAACCCAGCTCTCCCGGGTGAAAGTCCTGTGTTTTACTGTTTTACCCTCCACCACCTAGGGCTGTGCAATTAATCGAAATTTAATCGTGATTATGATTTTGGCTCCCGCCGATCACAAAAAGAGAATAATCGAGAAAAACAATTATTTAGCTCATTACGTTTTGCAAGTAAACTCTTATTTTCTCTTGTGTTCTGAATGAAAAAATAAAGTTTAAATAGGAAAAGTTTTAAGGCAAATTTCACATTTGTGTTTTTTTTACTGTTGATTTATTTAACTT